>JACXGJ010003400.1:0-54145 GCA_016801105.1 Esox niger
AACACACAAAGACAAAGGGAGCAGAGGGAACATATATACTGAGGGGAATGACTAAATGATGATCAGGTGCGCTAAACGAGACAACAGGTGCAATGAGTTGATGAGATGGGGCGATGGTGTCAGAAGGTTGGTGACGTCGAACGCCGAAGCCCGCCTCCTGCAGGGGGAGGATTGGCAGTAGATGGCGTGGTCGTCACAGGTAGCAATTTTTTCATTTAATACGGGTACAACACTATCAATTTGCCCTGTCAGTGCACACCTTTTTAGTGTCACACTTTGGCCCCTGCTTATTCTGTTTGTGCGTCATGCTCTTATCACGAATATGTTGTCAGTTAAAGCATTTTTTGGGCATACCTTTACATATCTGACTTTATATGGCTTGTGTCTCTGATTGGAACTGTCTTCAGTTGTACCACTATTTTGGCATTATCACCATTCCAACAAATATGTTTAGCGTGGTTCATCCTTGCTCTTTTCAGTTCAGTAATGTCTAAAGGCTGTGTCTTGTCAGTTTGGATGTTGGAGTGAAAGACAGAGTTCAAGTTCAAAGTTCAAAATGTTTATTTGTCATTTGCAATAAGTTATGGCAATGAAATGCTTGGTTTTCCTACGCCTGACAGTGCAGTTAAAAGTTAAAAAAGTAACAGTAATTATAATATAAAAATAAGATGATAACACAAACTATCACTAATAACACTATACAAAAAAATATGCCTCAATTATTATAACTATACAACTGTAGTGCAGTGTAAACATTTCAGATGAGCATTATGTTAAGTGACAGGTGTGCATGGGACTATGGATGGAAGCAAAGAGGGGTTCCTGAATTGAGCAGCATTACGACCTGAGAAGAGAAACTGCCCCGGAGCCTGTTAGAGAACCAATCAGTTAAAATGATTATCAACCCATCAAGATGACATAAAACAAATAGCATTTCCACACTGAATTTGCACACTTGCGGTAGGTTGGGTTTCCGCTATGAAATCTCCTTAAAACGTGTTGGTGCCTAGCTGAGAGACCAGTATAAAAAAAGAATACCAGCATAACAACAACTTCTCGATTTTCAATTCTCCTGAGCCTCTTGAGAGTTGCTACAATGATGCATGAATTAGACGTCCTGAAATTGGTAAACAAGAAACATTTTGTAAAATTATAATTGTCCTTTATTCTTGCTATCCCATTAACAAAGTTGAATGTTGTGAAATATGTGCAATTTTTTTTGTGTTTAATCTACTTCTAAATCCTGGACCACAAGGTATATATATTAATGCAGCAACAACATTGTAAAAAAAAATCTAATTGATGCGACACTGCATAATCTAGCAGGTAAGTCACAGCAGTATGGATTTGCCTACAATGAAAATAATAACTTCCACTTAACTGGGACCGCATCAGTTTACCAAAGTTAATTTGCGCACCGCCTCAGTGCGACTGCTTGGAGCATTTTGAATCATCTACTTCATTTATGATAACACTTGCGTTATGCAATCTGTCATGGACTCCCAGATGTAGCGGAGTATATGAAATGCAGTTTTTTTTGCCGTAATGAGCAGCTACAGATGGTTTTTGATCATACACTGTCTGTGGTGTTAACCCACTCCCTTTTCTCTGAGACTGAACTGTCACTTACTCAGTACAGCAGCTCAGATCTGGGAGAGAGTTTAAAAACATCTTACCTTGACCTTACAGGAGGGACGCATGTGTGGCATACAGACACACAGAAACACACAAACATGCGTTTGTGATTGCAAATACACACATGCATTGCTGTATGTACCCACACTCACTCACACACACACACACACACACACACACACACACACACACACACACACACACACACACAAGGATTAACCCTTCTGTCTCCATCTTTCAGAACAAGATGAGTGTGCCAGTGGGCAGAGCTCCTGTGATGACAGTGCCATCTGCACCAACACAATCAGAGGCCACCTGTGCACATGTAAACCTGGCTACGTGGGGACCGGCACCATCTGTAGAGGTAAGACCTTTCACTCCTCTTTACCCTGTCCCAACCATTTTTTTGCGTTCAAATTGTTTAATTGAACACACAAATGAGCAGTACAATTGTTTTATGAAAAATAAACTCTATTCTCATATATTTTGAGCACTGATGGTCCCCCTATGCATCCACAACCTCAAGCCATTTTCCTCTAGTCTCCACATCTGCAGAGGAAATGTTTCCCAACCCTGACACTTTTACCCTTTACCCCAAGTCTTCACTAAGATCTATCAGGTTGCACCTAAAATGTATAATATTTTATCAACCACTTAAGGAGCTAAGCGATGCATGGATATTGTTATCCATACATAGCTTTTGGAATTATTATGTTCCCTTGATTGTGTAGCTTTGGTGTTCGCTAGCTATTGGCTAGATGGAAAGAGTGACCTATTCACTTTACCCTCTGACCATGGCTGAGCTTACAGGCGCCTTTACCTACAACAAGGAGTCACCAGAGGGACAAGACAAGGCTAATCTGACATTAACCCTACCCATCCTAGGGCATACTTAGGATGGGTAAAGTTGTCTGTCACCCATGCCCAGCTTTATTAATGTCACTTTCCAATCAGTTAATTTGCCACTAGAATATTTTTTATACAAGCTAATTTTTATTTATTCATTTATTTTACATGAAGTGCTATTTAGAGCAAACATCCAATCTTAATATATCCCTTTGCATTTCTCTTACCCTCTGCCCTTTGTTGTCTCCCCCTTTACCTTTCTACTCACCAGCTGCCAAGGTAAAGACTAGCCTCCTCTTGACCCTCCTTCCTAAGTCAACCCCCCTTTCCCTACCAAGTATCTCTTCCCCCAATACCCCCAGCTGCTAGAAAAATGATGAGAATTGAATTTCGAGGAAATCGTCAATCTTCAGGAGCTATTTTCCACACTCTCCACACCCTCTTCTACTAACCTTCCTTCCTACTGTGTTGTTTTTTCATTGCCAACCCCTCCTTTACCCCTCATCATAACCCACAGTCCTTGTCTCTACTGACCAGCAGTACCCAACGGTTACCATGATTGTTCTCAACTCACAAAAGCTTCCAGTCATAGTGGACACAAGGGGAAGTCACAGTTATTGCTAAGACCAGTTTTGCTACTGTGCTTGCAGTGGTGTGAGGGAAGGTGTGTGTGCATAATTGTACAATAGTATGCATGGCTCTGTGTTGGGGGCATGCTTTTATGTGTGTGCGTGCATATGTGTGTTCAGGGTATTAAAAAGACCACAGCGAATGGTGGATGCAGCAGTGCGACGGTCATTTGTACTTCAGAAGAGAGAAATTAAACCAGTTAATAACAGTAAATAACTGCATGTAGTCCTAATAATATTAAGACTACATGCAGGCCCACTCTGGGGAGACTCATTAGAAGACAAGAGCCTTGGGCCTTGTGGTACAGGTCCAGGACCCAAGTTGATGTAGAGCTGAAATTGCACAGATGTTGCATTCATAGAGTTTTTTTTATAGACTGTCCACCACCAGTCTCTGGCATGAGAAACACTGCCACTGTGCTCTCATCAGTCTATCCTTTACCCCTTCTTACCCTGAGCGAAAGTCTCTTACTGAGTGAGTGAGTGAGTGAGTGAGTGACAGACTGACAGTAGTTACGTTATAGTATGCCTTCACTTAAACTGTATAATGTTATACTGTTAATTTTTCTTTCATGAAACAATTCAGGTCTTCAAGTCACGCTAGCAATTGCTCAAGTCCTATGGCAGTCCCTTGGAAGATAGACGATACTAGTAAGCCTATTATTGGCTAATAAGCTGTTCAAACGGCCAGTAGCAAAAGCCAAACAGTTCATAGACGCTATGATGCAGGTAAATTTAATAAGAAATAGTCAATTAAACAAAATGGTGTTTAGCAACCGCTGAAACATGTAATGCCATGACGTAGTTGTTAAAGACGTGAAAGACCTAAGTTCAAATCTACTGAGAGCAACAACATTTATACATTTTATTTGTGGGCCGCAATAAAACTACGTTATATTTCTGGTACATTCCACGATTCTCTCGTCTTTTTACTTGATGAAAAAGTTAGTTATCGTAAGCTTCTTTGATAGTTATTGTATCAATGTCATTCAGGAATGAAATTAAAAAGTACGTAGTAATGCTATGAACATAAAAACTTTCTTTTGAAATAGCTTTGTCAGATTCACTAGCAAGTGCTCAATTCTTGACTACTCCAGTAAATTAGTAGATACTGGTTAAGCCTATTCCTGGCTAATACGCTGTTAAAACAACCAGTGGCAAACGCCATACAGTTCATAGATGCTATTTGTGGCTGAGATAAACGCAGTAAGAAACGTTGATCAGTTTAACTCTATCAATATCATTCATGAATGGCCAATTAGCTTTTGAAATGGCCAATGACAAAAAAGGATTTGTAGACACCAGAGGCTAAAATGACACCAATCAGTTTACACCTCTGTGGTGTAGTGGTTAATGACACAGCCTCTCCATGTTGGCGACCCAGGTTCAAATCTTAAAAGGGCAATATTTTCTACTGTAGGCAAGCTGAACTAGGCTTGTCTGATTTCTTGTTTCCTAACAGTTTTCTCCTTATTTCATTGGTCTTGTTCTGTCTGTCAGGAAAAGAAACACAAACTGTCTCCATATCCTCTCGTCAGTTCTGCCTCCCTGTCTGTCCCCTGTGTCGACAAATTAGTTTATAATTAGAGCTGCAGAAAGGGCCGAACTGTTTATATGGGAGTCTGACAGGCATGTGAGTGTTTGTGTGCATGCCTGAATCACTGCTTTTATCTCAACACCACCTCCCCTTTAATAGAGAAGCATTAGAATGGAAGGCAGGTGAAAGGCAGGTCTAGGGAGAGATTAATGCAATTTGCAAAGTGCCTTCCAGACAATTTTAGTGCTGGATTATCTCCAATTTCACCAACACCAGGCGCATAGTAGCCTCTGGAAAAAGGCGGGGAAAAAAGCCATCAGACAACTTTACTGCCATCTCCACATATTTCATTCTAGAAGTCATAGGTAATATGCAAATGATCCAACTGGGGAAATATGGTTTGTTGCTTGCAGAAAAATACTTCAAACAATGACTTGAATATGGAATGCCCTCCTAAGAGCTCAGCAAATGTGTTCCAACCTCAGTAGCCCATTAACTGATCATATCTGGGTTTATATTTACACTAAACTATGTGAAGTAATGTTTAAAATGGTACTGTGTTGTACATAATGAGATTATCACAACATCTTAATTAATTCCACAGCCAGTTAGTATTCTGAGTTGATGGAATTATTCCCCATTTTCTCTATTGCCTCCAGGAGCTTATTAATGTGTGATTGCCTCCCACCATATATCTTTACTGATTTAGATATGAAGAGACAGTTTCAGACTGTACATAGACTGACTTGAATACATTTTCTTCTTCATTTTAGCCTCTCCTAAACCTTACCCTCAACCCTATGAAGTAATACCTTACCCTAACACTGTGACGAAATCATCAAAAAATTGCTCTATCCCCACCAAATGCAAATGTAAAGAAATATATTTTCATATATGGTCAAGTATTTCATACACTGCTGATTTTGCAGGTTTTCCTACTTATAAAGCATGTAGAGATCTGTCATTTTTATCATACAGTGGGGCAAAAAAGTATTTTGTCAGCCACCAATTGTGCAAGTTCTCCCACTTAAAAACATGTCTGTAATTTTCATCATAGGTAACCTTCAACTATGAGAGACAAAATAAGAAAAAAAATTCAGAGAATCACATTGTAGGATTTCTAATGAATTTAGTGGTAAATTACTCAGTAAAATAAGTATTTGGTCACCTACAAACAAGAAAAGTTCTTCTTTAAGAGGCTCCTCTGTCCTCCACTCATTACCTGTATTAATGGCATTTGTTTGAACTTGTTATCAATATAAAAGACACCTGTGCATAACCTCAGTCACACTCCAAACTCCACTATGGCCAAGACCAAAGAGCTGTCAAAGGACACCAGAAACAAAATTGTAGACCTGCACCAGGCTGGGAAGACTGAATCTGCAATAGGTAAGCAACTTGGTGTGAAGAAATCAACTGTGGGAGCAATTATAAGAAAATGGAAGACATACAAGACCACTGATAATCTCCCTCGATCTGGGGCTCCACGCAAGATCTCACCCAGTGGGGTCAAAATGATCACAAGAACGGTGAGCAAAAATCCCCTACCATCAGTAACACAATACGCCGCCAGGGACTCAAATCCTGCAGTGCCAGACGTGTCCAAGCCCGTCTGAGGTTTGCTAGAGAGCATTTGCATGATCCAGAAGAGGATTGGGAGAATGTCATATGGTCAGATGAAACCAAAATATAACTTTTTGGTAAAAACTCAACTTGTCGTGTTTGGAGGAGAAAGAATGCTGAGTTGGACACCATACCTACTGTGAAGCACGGGGGTGGAAACATCATGCTTTGGGGCTGTTTTCAGCCTGCTTTCAGGACGACTGATCCGTGTAAAGGAAAGAATGAATGGGGCCATGTATCGTGAGATTTTGAGTGAAAACTTCCTTCCATCAGCAAGGGCATTGAAGATGAAACATGGCTGGGTCTTCCAGCATGACAATGATCCCAAACACACCGCCTGGGCAATGAATGAGTGGCTTCGTAAGAAGCATTGCAAGGTCCTGGAGTGGTCTAGCCAGTCACCAGATCTCAACCCCATAGAAAATCTTTGGAGGGAGTTGAAAGTCCAAAACATCACTGCTCTAGAGGAGATCTGCATGGAGGAATGGGCCAAAATACCAGCAAAAGTGTGTGAAAACCTTGTAAAGACTTGCAGATAATGTTTGACCTCTGTCATTGTCAACAAAGGGTATATAAAAAAGTATTGAAATTAACTTTTGTTATTGACCAAATAATTATTTTCCACCATAATTTACCAATAAATTCATTCAAAATCCTACAATGTGATTTTCTAGATATTTTTTTCTCATTTTGTCTCTTAGTTGAAGTGTGTCTATGATGAAAATTACAGGCCTCATCTTTTTAAGTTGGAGAACTTGCACAATTGGTGGCTGACTAAATACTTTTTTGCCCCACTGTAGGTACACTTAAACTGTGAGAGACGGAATCTAAAAAAAAAATCCAGAAAATCACATTGTATGATTTTTAAATAATTCATTTGCATTTTATTGCCTAACATAAGTATTTGATACATCAGAAAAGCAGAACTTAATATTTGGTACAGAAACCTTTGTTTGCAATTATAGAGATCCTACGTGTCCTATAGTTCTTGACCAGGTTTGCACACACTGCAGCAGGGATTTTGGCCCACTCCTCCATACAGACCTTCTCCAAATCCTTCAGGTTTCGGGCCTGTCACTGGGCAATACAGACTTTCAGCTCCCTCCAAAGAGTTTCTATTGAATTCAGGTCTGGAGACTGGCTAGGCCACTCCAGAACCTTGAGATGCTTCTTACAATGCCACTCCTTAGTTGCCCTGGCTGTGTGTTACTACTGTTTTTTTTTTAAGACTGTGGTCCCAGGTCTCTTCAGGTCATTGACCAGGTCCTGCCGTGTAGGTCTGGGCTGATCCCTCACCTTCCTCATGATCATTGATGCCCCACAAGGTGAGATCTTGCATGGAGCCCCAGACCGAGGAAGATTGACCGTCATCTTTGTTAGCTTCCTGTTCTGATGATGTTCAAGAACAAAAGTTATGCAACCAAAGTCAGGGGAGAGCCATTTTAGTCAGCATGAGACGTTGATGTTCCTTTGTGTTTCTCCAAAGAATACAGGAATTTCCACAGTACTTATTATACAAGGGAGGCGGCCTTGGGTCAAACCCAGCCAAATACCCTCCAATAAGAAAGGCCTAAATGACCCTTGTATGGGTTGTTCCAACATATGGTCAATGGTCCTATCCCTCAAGCCTGTGACAGTTACATGAGCAACTCCTAGCAGGAGTAATAGACAGGACGTGTGTTCTATCTATACACCTGTGCTCAAGAGTTAATTAGTACCTCTGTGTTCTGTTGAGTTTCTCAAGCCTACTTTCTCTCATCTTGAACTTCTTACATTTTCTATTAATTGCGCCAACAGTTGTTGCCTTCTCACCAAGCTGCTTGCCTATTGTCCCGTAGCCCATCCCAGCCTTGTGCAGGTCTACAATTTTATCCCTGATGTCCTTACACAGCTCTCTGGTCTTGGCCATTGTGGAGAGGTTGGAGTCTGATTGAGTGTGTGGAAAGGTGTTTTTTATACAGGTAATGAGTGTAGAACAGGAGGGCTTCTTAAAGACAAACTTACAGTTCTGTGAGAGCTTCTTACTGGTTGGTAGGTGATCAAATACTTATGTCATGAAATAAAATGCAAATAAATTATAAAAAATCATACAATGTGATCTCTGGATTTATGTTTTAGATTCCGTCTCTCACAGTTGACGTGTACCTATGGTAAAAAAATACAGACCTCTACATGTTTTGTAAGTAGGAAAACCTGCAAAATCAGCAGTGTATCAAATACATGTTCTCTCCACTGTATGGACAGGTTGAAACAAACATTAGACATTCATGGATATTTTACCTGAAGCTATATATTGAATTGTAGTTTCATACTCAATGCAAATTGTCCTGGGAATTCATTACAAAATAATGTATGCCTTTCACTCTGAGGCCAATCAACAGAGAAAAGGAATAACAAATGTAATTTAAAATAATATATTTTGACTCCATCTTCATTCATTTTTTAATGACCTGCATGGGTTTAAATGCTTGTTCAGACCAATAAAAAGAAGGGAGGCGGGAATTGCATGGCAAAGAGCAGTAAGCCCAAATCCAACAACTTCTATTTGAGTACCTGGCAATGTGCATGCTTCTTGACACTGTTTAGTTAAAATGATTGAACATCCTGTGTGTGTACAGTTATTTTGAACATGTGTCCAATTTGGTGTACGTGTAACCCTAACCTTAACCCCCAGCCTTAATAACATAATACATAATACCTTGCCCTAATAATTATACTGTTTGATTTCAGTGAATCCTGGCATTAATCTGAACTGCATATTTTATGAAGTATTTTATAAAGAAATCTACAGAGTGTCTTTATACCCGTTTGCGGTGCCCCTTGGCCTGGGACATGCACCTGTGCTGCTAGTGGCTTTTCAAATTCATTATACATTTATTTGAAAAAATATTTTTGCTATCTTACATAATATTGTAAAAAAAACAGCATAAAATCCATTTTTTAAACCACACAGACCCCAGTTGTTGGTCATTTAGACTAGCCTGAGTCGACCTACGTGTACATTACAAAACAGCATAACATTAAGCACAGCGTATCCAGACCCTCATGTTTGTCACATGTGCTCAGTGTGAACCTGCTCTAATCTGTGAAGAGAATGGAGCACAAATGGCAGACCTGCCAATTCTGTTGTTCTCTGTCAAATGTCCACCGAGTTGCATAGTGCTGGGCTGTGAACACACATCCCAGTAGATGATGTCAGGCCCTTATGCCACCCTCATGGAGTCTATTTCTGACAGTTTGGTCAGATACATGCACACCAGTAAGTAACCTGATGGAGGTCATTTTGTAGGGCTCAGGCAGTGCTCCTCCTGTTCCTCCTTCCTCGCAAAAATAAGAAGATACCGGTCCTGCAGCTGGGTGAATGCCCATTTATAGCCCTGTCCAGCTCTCCTCGTGTAACGGCCCGTCTCCTGATATCTCCTCCATGCTGTTGAGACTGCACTGGGAGACACAGCAAACCTTCTTGCGATGGTACATATGGATGTGTCATCCTGGAGGAGCTGGACTATCTGGGCAACCTGAATGGGCTGCAGGTACCGCCTCATGGTACCAGTAAAGAAAATGACTCTATGGCACAAGGCAAACCTAGAGAAAAGCCAGGAAGGAAAAGGTGTGAGCAACTGTCTGTGGCCACCACCTGCAAAACCATACCCCCTTGGCACCAAAACAGGTGGCATTGATTGGCAGTGGCTAGTCGTTAGTGGATTTCCATTTAGCAATTTAACTAGCCACAAATTTGTTGTTGGAAAATTATGTTTTATTTGATAAAAGTTGACTATGGTGTGCTACATCGTCGCCTGTCTTGTTCACACTGTCGATCACTGACGCGCAAAACAATAGGCCTAACACAAATGGACCAGAATCAAACACTGTATGTAGATTGTGCTCATGTGAGTTGTAGGGACAGGGCTCAATCTCATTGTAGTGTCAATCTCATTGGAATGAGACTACAGTAAAAAAAAAAAAAAATATATATATATATATATATATATATATATATATATATATAATATTATTGTTGTTAATTTTCATTGTTCTGTGATGTTCTTGTTAATATAGACTTGCATAAAAAGAAAGAGATCTGTATATATTACAGCCTTGTCACATAAATTTCTTTCTCCATCCTTGCCTTGATGTCAATTTATCTCTCTCGAGACTACCTTCAGCTGTACTGAGCTCTGCTGCTGTCATGGATCCTGCGTCTTCACGTCACGTTCATATATTTATATTGTTAGTGACTTACATATGTAAACTGTATATTTTTTACACTCTATATTGTATATAAGTTTTCGGTGATGGTACTTATCCTAATCTGATGGTCTTTTCACCAGTCATCTTTGTTTGTCTCAATCTTTCTTCACATAGATCTGTAATTCTAGGCTACTAGAAGTCACCTGAAAAGTAGCAGAAAATGTTATGCGGATTGGATTTAGTTTGAGGTTCTTAGGTTTTTGTGAAATATTTTGACATGTTTAGGTGTAAGACAAATCTACTGTAGGATCCACTTGTTTTTCTGACGTTATCTCCGCGATGGTACAACTCGTGTGGTCCTGAATGCAAGGTTGCCAGATTTCATTACCCGTAAACTGCTATTCTCCCACAGACTCGAGTAAAACTCTACCCACCCAAGCCCATTAAAAATAGCTCAGTTGTGTAGGAAACACCCCACTTGGCAACACTGTGAATATTGAAAAAGTTTCCTACCGTCAAATTAGCTGCAGTGTTTTGCTGATATTTTATATATAAGCGCAAAATCATGTTTTGCCATGTCAACACACAGAGGCAGTGGGGAGGATGGGCAGCAGATGCAGACATAGTTGTCACAGCAGTGCTAGATTTTGGGAAGGCGGCTGCCTTTTGGGTTTTGAATGCAGTAAAAACCCTGTGTATAAATATATAGAATGCCACCCACCAAAGTGGCTTGTAAGATTTTACAACACACAGACGAATTCTACCTGCATTTGACGAGCGGGCTGGTGCTAATGTCAAGACAGCTATTTTCTTGGTATTCCCAATGTTCATGAACTCATCCCGGTCTCCTTCATTTGTCTTGTCTCCAATTGTCGCTCACACCGGGTCCCAATTAACATTTAAACACATTTAAACAGTATGTGTTTAAATGTTTCTCCTCTGCTCCGCTCATTTGTCGGTCATTGTTCCATGTTACAGTTTGTTTCTATGTCACTTATTTTTGCTTTGTTTCACTTTATATAAAGTGCTCGGTGTTTCTTTTAAAATAAAAGATTTGCATCGACTTCCACCCTTTGCCTGCGCCTGGTTTGTCCTCTACACCACTACACCGATTGTGACACTGCTGCTCGCTCCTAAGCTCTGCCACCGGATGGAACCCCAGCACATTATTAATAAAATAAATGTGGCATGGGCCAGTGCAAAAAAAGAATTACCTTTAACACTTGAGCCGACAATTGCCTAAGCCAATTGCTGTTTAATTTTGTAATTAAAATAAAACTGCCATTTTGAAAGCTACATTCCTCCTCCTTTACTTTTCCTAAATATTTGTATATTACGTTGATCCGTTGTTGGAATTCTAAACTGAGCAACAGAAAACTATTTAGAGAATATTAATCTGTTTTTATAACCCTATTTTCCGACCACATCCGCCAACAGTCCACGCCACTTAGCGTTGGTACCCAAATGGTACCAAGGTGCTACTCACCCCCCGCTGACTGCATAACATCAATGGATGAATGAAAACTTAATTAGGCTATTATTGAAACATAATACATATGATATAGGCTACTAATCACATGGGTTACCATTTTTCAACAGGAGATTCAGCTTATTGTGTAGGCTAATTCATCAAATGCAAATCGAAAATGTAAGTCTCGCAACCCGCTGGAGAAACCTACAAAGACCTGCCGGCACGTTCAGCCTATACATTTCGGACCTCGTCTTTTTCTAGTAGCGCTTCTTGTTTTTTTATTACTTATTATTGACACCTATAGAATAATCTTATATGGCAATAACCTATGAGTCTTGAGCTATGCATTAGCGTTGAAATCATTTTAGACATTTTAGTCTTTCTATTTTTTTTTAATGATGGGACCTTCAATACAAACACATTCTTGTACTTTTCAAACTCATTAAACATTCAAAAGAGACAAATTCTGCAATTAATAATTTTTTCTACTTATTTATATAGTTTGATGATGACCTAGTAGATGAACTGATGCTCTGGCTGGATGGTGATGCTGCGGAGGAGAATGTCCATGCTAATTGGAGTGATTCATATGCTAGTGACACCAAGCGACATTCGGCTCTGGCAGTTATAGGAGGTAAAAAAGGCCTAGCGGTTCTAGTGTTAAGCAATGTGTTGAGAAATTTGTGAAAGCATTTTTTGTTAGAAAAGCTAAATCTGACTACTCTGTACAAACACTATCAGTCACGCCACGCTGATTGCCCCTATAGCTCCCCCAAAAAATTGTTTGGGGAGGCCTTCCAGGCAGAGGGCTGAGAGAGCCAGCTAGCAGACCCCTGGTGGGAGGCTATGGCCCTAAGAACAAGTGGGGCCAGCTCATTGAAACGCCTCTCTTGGTCCTCCAATTGTTGCATTAGCTCTGCTGGGTCAGTTTTTTCAGTTGGGTTAATGTGTGTGCACACTGTCCATTTGCTAGAGGTACAAAGAGGCACTCATTAATTTCCAACCAAAAGCGGGCAGAGCTACTCTCGGAGACAAAATCTCCCATCGGCAGCTAGAGTTGAGAAATGTTCTACTTTATGCTAATGTCCAGAGCCGGCAGCAACAGAGTTCGGCCACTACCAAGTGGCAGGGCAGATGTTTTATGCATCTTGAAGTCCCTTCACTTTTCTACTCGCTAGTTAAAATCTCACTCGGTAACTAAAAAACATTGACAAAAATTAATCTTATAATTGCGGTGTCTGGTTTCCCCATTATTTATGATGCTTCTCTGGCTTCGTACAGAGATACAATTTTAAGCATTGATGCATGGAAGGTTTCAGAGATCGTTGGAATCATGGTTGCGGGGTACATGCATAACATAAAATGATGTAAATTACTATTTAAAAATTGACAAATCATTGACATGGCATCGTCTTAATACATTTTTAGTACTCACGCAAATAGTAAATTCTTATTAACATTTGCAGAGATGGATGTTTCCCCTATACTCGTTGACTGGATATAGGGGAAACATTCATTATGAAGACACGCCCTGTGTAAATTAGGGAAACCATGCCCTGCCTGAGCTGACAGGGTGCACGCTATGTTTGGCTCAGCAACAGCCCGCCAGAGATTGAGTGATTTGCATATTGAGCGAGCGGACTGTGTACACGTAGGGTTACTCTGTAATGATTTTGTAAACAGGACGCCAGGTTTTCAAACAACAAAAAGATTCATGAGTAAACCAAAATTGTTAAACAAAGAATAAAATGGCAAGAACAAGGTAGGCAGAAATGTATAACAACATGCAACTCAACCAGGGCTGAACAGAACTGGGCAGTCTATAATATGGAGCTAACAAGACACAGGTGTAAACAATAATGACAAAAGGTCAGGCTTCATTCAAGAACTAAATCAAACAGAACCTAACACAGAACCTTAACAAATTAAATAATTAATCCACCTGCTTATCACTGCTTTTACAGCGTGGTAAATTGTCATTGTTAAATTTTATGCTAAGCTAAGCATTTATGTTTCCACCAAAGCATATTTTCATAGTGGAATTAGCAAACAACTGTGCACTGCATGAATAACAGATGTTACCTGATTTTATGTTTGTATATATCATCTCTAGCCACCATGACTACCTTATGCCATTGCCAATTCAAGTAGCCTACCTCATGCATATGGTTGAATTATGGAAAATGTTTATAGAGATACTTTATGATGTATTTGGTTGTGGCTAACATCTTTCAGGAAATTTCACCCACATGAACCCCATTAAAACCCCATTTCAACCTAAACATCAAAGGAAAATACCTTGACACGCTAAGGTGCGAGTCAGTGGGTTATATTGTCATTGGTGCGTTAGTTAAGAAAACAATATGAGATGCTGACACTCTATTTGCATTTACATGGGCTACATTTAGATGCAGCTAGTTGTTGTGGTAAGTTATGGACTTACATTGTATTTATATTAAATTAAATTCAGGGAATTGGCATTAATTTAATTCATTCCAAGTCTGTCCATAGTTTGTAATAAAAGGAAGTATGTCTTTACCATAATGCATTGCTTTTTAAACATAAAAGTGTGCATTAAGGGCTAAATATAAACACATTCTAAAATTGCGATTAATCTTGATTTACTACAGAAGATAATGAGATGTATCGCAAATAATTATTTTTATCATATGACAGCACTAGTATTTACTGCTATGGTTGAAAATGTATAAGCTGTGGTTTATAAACGTCAAATTACGGTAGACAGTATTTCAGAAGGGAGATGTTGGAATCTGGTGAAAGGATAAGCCATAATGGGCATCACCTTCGGTAAGGTTTTGAAAAAAGATGGAAGACAAAGAACAAACTTTCATCATTTCCAGCCATCAGACACATTTTTCTGTCACAAAAAATGACGACCAATGAACAGGCCTTCATTTTTCAATGATAATAAATTAAAACATGTTCTATGTGGAACGTCTCTCTAAAACATTGTAATTGGTTTATCCATGCAAGCGTCTTGTGTCTGGATGCTAAAGTCGCAGCGTGAAAAAGTATCCAATGCTACACTACCCCATTCGTACAATGCAGAGGCCGAAATAAGTCTACACACCCCTCTTAAAATGCCAGGTTTTTGTGATGTAAAAGAATGAAACAAAGATATATCACGTCAGAACTTTTTTCACCTTTCATGTGACCTATAATGTGAACAGTTCAATTGAAAAACAAACTGAAAACTTTGAGGGGGAAAAATAAAAACCTTACAATATCCTGGTTGCATAAGTGTGTACATCCGCGTATAACTGGGGATGTGGCTGTGTTCAGAAAAACAACCTAATTTTAAATAGAAGTCATTACACACCTTGTGTTGCCATCATTTAAAGTGACCCTGATTAATCACAAATAAAGTTTAGCTGTTCTAGTAGGATTTTCCAAACATTTTCTTAGTTGCATCTCAGCGCAAAAGCCATGGACCGCAGAGAGCTTCCAAAGCATCAGAGAGATCTCATTGTTGAAAGATATCAGTAAGAAGGGTACTAAATAATTTCCAATGTATTAGATATTCCATGGAACACAGTGAAGACAGTCATCATCAAGTGGAGAAAATATGGCACCACAGAAACATTACCAAGAACTGGATGTCCCCCTCAAAATTGATGAAAAGACAAGAAGAAAAATAGTCAGGGAGGATTCCAAGAGGCATACAGCAGCAATAAAGGAGCTGCAGAAATGTCTGGCAACTATTGGCTGTGTGCTACATGTGACAACAATCTCCTGTATTCTTCATAAGAACGGGCTATGGAGTAGGGTGGCAAGACGGAAGCCTTTTCTTACAAAGAAAAATATCCAAGCTGAACTGTTTGGCCATACTTCCAAATAACACCATACCCACAGTAAAGCATGGTGATGGCAGAATCAGGCTGTGGGGCTGTTTTTCTTCAGCCGGAACCGGGGTATTAGTCAGGGTGGAGGGAATTATGAACAGTCCCAAATACCAGGCAATTTTGGCACAAAACCTTCAGGCCTCCATTAGGAAGATGAAGTTCACCTTTTAGCACGACAACGACCCAAAAGCAGAAAGCACACCTCCAAATCCACAAAAGATTCATGTTTTGGAAGAAGATTAAAGATGATTTATCTTTGTCACATTTTTTTAATCACAAAAAACTGCCATTTAACAGGGGTCTGTAGACTTTTTATATCCACTATATGAACTGTATGGCTTTTGCCTCTGGCCAATAATTAGCCAATAATTTGCTTTCTAGAATTTACTAACTTACTAATTGGAATGGTCATAAGAATTGAGCAATTGCTAACATCACTGAATATGAACTTTACACTGCCAAAGCTATTTCATTTCATGGCACAACACGTACATTTTTCTTTCATTTATGAACGACATTGATACAATAACTATCAATATAGGTAACGATAACTTTTGACTTTTTCGTCAAGATGAAAGATGAGAGAATCGTGGAAATACATTTGATATTTGGTCACATGGGAGTATTGTGTTCTTAGAGTTGGAATTGCAAACTTGCTGAGATATAATTAATCTCCTCTTAAATCACAAACCAAGCTATTTGGTTTCCATCTGTGATCAGTTGTAGTGATTTTGATGAGTTCAGAATAAAAGCAGTTGTTTATCTTTGGGTATGGGAAACTGAGGCTTTCTGAACCATTGAAGCATGTTTTGAAAAAAAAAAACATTGCTCGAAGCTTTCCAACAAAGTGCACATCTGCTGTAAAAATTCTAATGTGACGTTTGATTTAAACATATTGAAATTTAGCCCGGTGCAGTGTATTCAAAGCAATGGTAATTATGAATGAATAATGAAGATGATTTAAAATGGTAACCTCAACAAAAAATGTATTTGTGGAGGAAGAAAAGCTGACATTTTACATTCAAAAAAATTATACTACCTGTAACAGGGGGCATCTAACACATGACCATGTAAACAGCAGTCTGGAATAGTACAGTTGCTCCACAGTATTAGATGCATACATTTTGTATTTGGTCGCATGGGGATATTGTGTTCTGGTTTGAGAAGACCTTGGTCAAACAAAGCTTTGGACGTCATCGATACCTAGACCAATGAGAGCAACCTGTTCTTGACTAGCTCTTTTCCTGAAGTAGTAATAATGAACATGCAACAGCGTAAAACCTATGAGGGAATTCTAACCTATCTTCTAATTGTAATGTGTAGGAGAGCCTCCACTAATGATTGGACTGGAAAATATATGAGTGTAAGGTGTGTTGACAAAAGACCTAATTAAGAGGAAAACACTTGTGGGAGCCATTCCTTGTTGATAACTAACTTCAGTCCTACTGCTATACAGTTTGGCCCTGTCAGAAACCCGGATAAGCTCGGAAAAGATGCATTTTGAATTAAGTTAAATGCATTCGCCATATATTTATCACACATGGGACAACAATTGTCATTATGAACGCATATGAAAGGATACGACCGATGGTAGATGCAGATGTTGTATCACAAGTTAATTTGTGCGCACTGCACTCCACCACAACTAATCACCGTACTCTACGTTCGAGCTGCAGCGTCAACAAACATCTCAAACTGTTTCCCGTATAGGCTATACATAGTCTAATTACAAACATATTAAACGCGATCTTGAAACAAATAAGGACGAAAATATTAACGATTTATTTACGTTTGCAGCGTTTTGAACAGGCATCGATAGTCACCTACACGATCATTCCTGCCCAAGGATTCTCATACCACGCCTACGACGCATCTGGAAATGTCACCAGTTAATCTGTGAAAGTTTTCAACCGTAACACCGGCACGTATTTATGTTTGTGTTAATTTAGTTTGAATAGTTATCTGGTATATATTCCACATGTAATTGAAGAATGCTTCGATGGGTAGCTTGCGCCCCGACTACCAATATTTTCAAATGGTTTCACCGTTCTGATAATTTCCAGTACAAATGGCTGTTTGTAATGTTTGAATGATCTATGTGTATCCTTTGTATTTCGTAGATTGCATTGCTTTTAACCTAGTCGGGACCTAAAGTAGAATGGGACCAGAGTCCTAGTGACAAAAACCGATAACTGTTCTGATCTTCCGTGTGTTTAATCGGCTATTACCTCACATTGAATAATATAAACATAGAAAAGTAATAATAAAAATATAATAACTAAAAGTAGCCAATAGCTATACTTTTCTTTCCTAACGTTACCCAAAATAAAGATCCGTCTTTTTAACAAAAAACGCATCCAGCCCGAATTTCTTCATGAAATGAAAAATTATTTTAAAAAAAAACATTAAAAAATGATCTGTGTTCTTGGTGAAAATCACCAGCATATATGGCGTATGTATGGCAATAGCCGCGCCGGTGCTCATTTGGGGGTTATAGAGAATGTCATTGATCGATAAAGCATTTGTGAAGTACAATTAAGTTCTAATCAGTAATGTTGTGGATTCAGTTCTAAAACACTGATTATACTGGACTTCCCTCAAACAAATACTAGAAAGCGCCGTTACGCAACCTTTTGCGTTAAAATGTCTGGCTACTTGTCATAACTAGAAAACACATTAAACAAAGTAATTGGGTTATATTCAATTGTTTATAGTCTAACTAAAGGATGTATGGCATATGCCTGTTGCTACTGTATTTCTTCAGAACACAGATCAAAGAAAACACGTATGGTTGGGCATTTTAGATACATTGAAAATTGTATTAAGATACACAACCCCATCATTAATTTCATTGCTCACACACATTTACAGGCATCCAACCCACCAAGGGGAGTAATGTGCCCCCTAAGTCCTACACACTTGACCAACAATAAGTATTTTTCCTGAGTTTTGGGAAACGCACACCTGTCTTATCACATGCATTAGTTTATAACCAGTCAGCTCCCTCGTGTAAAAGTTCTTGGGAGACTCAAATGAGTTATTCCCTCACATACAGCAGAATATTGGAAACCTCAAATTGGCTATACAATATGTTTAGGAGTCTCTTAATGATCATTCTTTGTTATCAAATATTCAGTTACAGCCCAATTAAAAAAATGTTTAGTTCTTTAACTTCTTAACAAATAACTTTCTATATATTTTCACTTAGTACAGTACAACATTATGACAATGAAACAAATACAACATATACAATCAACAATCAACTGTTATTTCACATGTAATATATCAGACTTTGTCACTCCCGGCTCCAGTGCAAACAATTCAACTCTCAAAACAGACTGATATGGACTATTGTGAATTTTGTCAAGTAGGTTTCGCTTATATATTTAAGATGTGCACATTTCAGTCAGCTGGAGAGTCAAAAAGCAAACACAGTCGTCGTGAAGATATAGTGGTCCCATTTGGGGTGCCAATTTGTAGAAGATGGAAAATGTTCGCTATTTATTAAAATAAAAACATCTCTGTCGTTCGTATAACAGTTGATTCAAGTTTAATTACATGAATCCACGTGAACAATCATCACAACACGACCAATGATGAGTACAGAGATCAACAGAGTAATGTCATGACAGACTGTTTGTCTCTTACATTACTGCTTTTCCCCAAATATATTATCTCTTATGCTATAAGATACATACAAAAACAAGTCGTCAAACTAATCGTAAAACAAGATAGAAATCTACATTGTCATGGCAACAATAGTTCTAGGTCACAGTTAACAGACCTCCTGATCTGAGCTACCCCTGGTCTCTGTCCTGCCCAAATGGAAGAAACAGAGGAGACACAGGCAACTTCACCTTGGAGCCATCTGTACATGGCCATAGATAAGTGTGAGGCCTGGTGCCTGCAGTTGTAGCCATAATAATTTCTAAGAACCCGGCATGCTGACCCTGGTCTTCTCCTGCACGTGGCGACCATGAAGTCGAAAGCAAATTCAGGCCTAGTCTAAAACTATTTATTACAGTTAATTTGCAGAATAATGGATAAATAAGGATATCGTAAGAAATTAATTCTTAACACACTCAAATTACTGTTCTATAATTACTCTCAAATAACTATGTCTATTTGATGACTCTCTTGACTAACTTGCTCTTTTGAAATACTTCCATTTGCAAGCATATCTCAAACTTCAAATGACAACCCTTGAAGTGACCAGATTTCATTAACCTTTAATGCACGCAGTTTCAAAGCAGTCATTAAGAAAATGGAATCTGTTGGGCCTGGTTGGAACTCAAGGGTGAATTTGTGATGTCCGAAGCTTCTAACGTCATTGGGTGTTGTATTTTGAAACAAGCTTCTAGTACACTGCATTGAAACAGTACAGCTCAAAAAACTGAATGGTGCTTCGGAGCATCGCGTTTATTTGTCCTATCCCAAGTTATGGAGGACTACAACATAATGTTGTGGAAAGGCACAAGTCAGGGTGATGGATATCCTGTGCAGTATGGTTAATACTATTATTAAGAACTAGAAAGCTTATGGCAGTGGCGAACCTTGACTCTTGGAGCTAGGCCCAAGGTACCGGAAAAAGAACGATAGAGAACGTGGATACTTGTGTATACAGAGAATGACTTGACAACTTTCTTTTGCAGACCTCTTTTGTAGGAGAAGCAATTCTTTGATGACCAAGTCAAACGGTCTTAAGCCACACCTCAGTTGTGGCTCTCAGAAGCAGCAACGGTAGGCTACACATTGGTTGTAAATATCAGTAGAAGGACCTACGTTAGAAGAAAATACTGTTGTGGCGTTTTAAAGAAACATTCGTCAAAATAGTCACACATAGTGGTGGATCAAATTCAACCACACAACTACTCACATTGTTTCAAGACAAACAGTACTTGCTATCTTTAATAACAAAGTACAGTCTCCAGTCCTTCATGAAATGCATAATGGCATGTTCATGTAGCTTTAAAAAAATATATTAAATCCGAAATAAGTTATTTTTCTATTGAGATCAAAGCCAGGGCTGACTGCCAGGCCATTGCCATCCTTACCTAAACTCACTGCAAAAAGCTAGACAGCAAGCATGAGAAAACAAAATAAGGCTTGCTGTAGGCTCTGAATTAGTGTCATACTTAGTGTCATTAGTGCCTTCTAGAGGGCTTTGAGGTGTCATACAATTGTCCCACCTATACAAAACAATTTTTTTAATTTTATTTTCCAAAAAGGTCAAAAAGGAAGGTTTTGAGGAACAGAAGGGATAAAATTAAGAGACCACAGCAAATTGAACGCTTCTGTTCCTCACTTAAAACCTTCCTTTTCAACTTTTTTGTAAAGGAAAGAAAAATGTGCAGTGGTCTCTTAATTGTTTCCGGCGCTGTATCCATCCTTAGGCCCTCTCTGAGGCTTGTGCACTGGCATATGGCACCAGCCAGACCTTGCATTGATCAAATTGTCCACTAAACTAAATGACTGGACAAAGCGCAGACTGATCAGAGAGGCTACATAGAAGCCAACTTTGAAGGAGCTTTCAGGTCTTCAGGGGAAAGACTGGTCAATTTGCACATGTCCACAAAATCATAAGAGCTCCATTTGGCAAAATGGAAATATTGCAAGAAACAACTAGACAAGCCTAGTTCAGCCGGCCTGCAATTAGGAGTGATAAATGTTGTTGCCCTCACTGAATTCGATCCCGGGTCAAGTTTCAGGGTTTATTTATCAAATGCACTAAACTACATCATCCTGCACAATGAAATTCTTATGACATAGCACCCGACAAACAACGTAGTTAGAGTTAAGACGAGTATAGATGCAAAAACTTTCCTAGACAGAAAATAATAATAAAATAAAGTAACAATATACATACAACTATACACTAGCAGCATTTTAAAAAAAGAGTAGTGTAAACTGGCAGAAGTCTGTTTGGTATTTTGTTATAGCAATCAATCAAATATATTTTATAAAGCCCTTTTTACATCAGCAGTTGTCACATAGTGCTTTCACAAAACACCCGACCTTAAACCCCAGGGAGCAAACAACAATATTGATTAACTTCACTGGCTAGGAAAAACTCAGTAAGAGGCCAAAATTTAGGAAGAAACCCAGAGAGGAACCAGGCTCCAAGGGCTGACCAGCCCTCTTCTGGCTGTGCCGGGTGAACATATTAAGAGTCCAAATTTTAATAGTTCAATGCGTGTGGGCTAAGCCCAAAGTCTATTAAAACCTAGTCCAGATCGGAGGCATATCCGGATGGACAAGAATGGGGGGGATAGCAGCAATCTGGGTAGTAATATTGAACATACATATGGCAAGTATGGCAGTAATATACATAATTGTGACCTAGCAGCAATTGATAGGGTTATTGAATATTACAGATACATATGATACAGTGACTATAAAAAGTCTACACACCCCTGTTAAAATGCCAGGTTTTTGGGATTTTTGCCAGGATTGCCAGTCGACTAACCGTCCAGTCCACACGTTGGGGAGGCGGTACGGAAGGTCTTGGGCCAGGCCCAGAAGGCTGGAAAGGCTGGGACCAGCAGGCACCGACCAGGGTCCCACGTCAGCCCCTCATCTGTTGCGTCCTCATCCAGGGAGTAGTACTCCCCCTCCGAGTCTTCTGACATCTCTTGTCTGAGATCTTCATAGGACACCTGCATGTTTGCCCCTGTTCTTTCTCTTCCATCAGTTTATTTGTAAACAGACCGGCGGCTGAACAAAATATTTTTCCGATGTGTAGCGTATAATTGTTCAGTGATCAACTAAAATGAGCTTGTTGATCATACTGTATGAGCAACAGTGCAGCATGAACAAAAATAAAAACAAAAGCAAGCAAAAAACTATGTTGTAAATGCGGAGCCATTGTCAGTGGGACCTTATTCTCTGGTACACCGGACATTTTTCCCTACGTGTGTGGCTGTCTTTAACCACTATGCCACAGAGCTATACATTTACTGAGTGTCAGTTTAGCATCTTGACATTAGATCATTGTGTCATGCATTAAAATCATGCTATGTTTGAATATTTCTTTAGAAACTATTAAGCATTGTGTTAAACTGACTAATGTTTTTTATTAAGGGTACCTCCACCACAAATAGCATCTATGAACTTTATGGCTGTTGCCACTGGCCTTTTGAACAGCTTTTTAGCCAGTAATAGGCTTACTAGTATCTACTAGCTTTCTAATTGGATTAGCAATTGGTGATATTTCCTGTGCCAAAGCTATTTCATGGTACAACAACATACGTTTTTCTTTCATTTGTGAATGACATTGATACAATATCTGTCAAAACAGGTGACAATAACTGACTTTTTCGTCAAATGAAAGACACGAGAACTGTGGAAACCCCTACTCTTACTGCCCAACGGGTCGTGATCTTGCCTATATTACCCCTATAAGCATGCATGGATGCTATTATTGAATCCTAAAACAAATGATAAAGGCTACCTGGGTAACCTTTTCAATATGAGATTCAGCTCATTGGGTAGGCTAATTCATGAAATGAAAAACTAAATATTTGTGAGGGAAAGAGAAACTAAATCGCACACATCCTAAAGTCTCTCTATGAATTTTCTCTGCTTATGTTACTGAAGATAAGTATTCTACAAATGTATTAGGCTAAATAATTGTTCACAAAATGAAATTCCAACAATATCTCCTCTTTCTAGTAACTCCTCTGGTTTTGGATAACTTATTGATGTCATCTATATAAAAATTGTATATGGCAGGAATCGATGAGGCTAGAGCTATGCATTGGCATGGAAATTAACCCGATAGCCCCACTGCAACTCCAGGAGAGACTTGCAAAGACGCGAGGCTTACAGCCTATTAATTTTGGACCTCGTCTTTTTCTAGTAGCTCCTCTCTGTTTTTCGCTAACTTATTGATGTCACCTATAAAATAGTATTTATTTAAAGGAGATTATTTATTTTAAAAAATCATTAAATAATTCATATTTTCCATATAATAAATTGTAGGGGTATGGGACTTTGGTTGTGATTAGAGTCTTGGATATGTCAAAGATTAGCAACAATATTGATTGGATTGCTATATTTTATGTAGTGTCTCGACACCTTTGTGGTCCAAAATGTCTCATTGACTTCGATTAAAATCATTAATGTATAAAACCATTACAGTATAAAACCATGCATTCTGTAATGTAAGCATTTTTTAAGGAGTCAGTTATTTGTTTTGTAATGGTGATGATCTTTTCATCAAAGAAGTTAATGTATTCGTTACAGCTAAAGTGAAGACCCACTTGTTTTATTGAGCATTTCTTTTTAGTTAACTTCGCAACTGTATCAATTGTTGATTGTTTTTGTTCACTTCGTTCAGGTTGGAGAAATACGCTGATCGAGCAGATGTGATTTAGTGTATTTCAGTGTACTGTTTATCCAGCCTAGTCTGAATACTTCCAAATTTGTGGAGTGCCTCTTTCCCTCCAATTTTCTGGAGGCTTGCTTGAGTGCTCTAGTATTGCCTGTGTACCAGGGAGAAAGTTTCTTGTTGTGTATTTCTTTAGTTTTTAGTAGTGCAACCATATCTAAAGTATTTTGCAATGTTGATTTTAGATCCTCAATTAGATCGTTTGCAAATGTATTTACTTTGTCACTGATGAGTGAGCTTGGAAGAATATCAAGAAATCGATTAGTAGTACAAGAGATTTTAGTACGGCTTTTGAAACTCATTGATTGCAAAGTGAGTGGATTTCTTGTTTTAACGGTAAAGGTAATAAGACAGTGATACGATGTTCCAGGATTTTGGGGGGAAATTATTAGATCTACAATATATGACCGGACTAAATCTAAGGTATGATTGTGGCTATTATTAAAAATGCAAAACACTTGATAACATTTTTGACATGAGTTTTTCTTGATTTTTTTGGTTGTTATTCTGTCTCTCCCTGTTCAAATAAACCTACCATTATAAGTACAAATGTACAAAATCAGCAGGGGATCAAATACTTTTTCCCTCACTGTACATACCAGTTGAATATGGTTCACATCACAACATGTAGTTTTGGTTTATCACTTAAAGTGCTTGCATTTGTTCTACACATTTGTTTTATCTGCCAGTGCCGTCATCACAGATTTTTTACTTAATAGGAATTTCTGCTCCAAAGAACAGGGTAATCAAAATCATGTGCAAAACGTCAGTACCTAGATAACAAATATTTTTAGCATGTTATTTTACGTTTATATTATTTTCAATCAAAACAGTTTTTCATTCTTTTCAAATGAATTGTTGCATTGAATTAACTGGATAAAAGGTTTGGTATAGTATCAACCACTGAGGTACGAGCGGGTAGGAGAAGCAGAACATGTTGAAACTAGTTTTTCCTCCTCTGTATTACATTACTATGAGTTAAAACCCTTGTGTTGCAGAATCTACTCAGATTGATTAAAACTAATTCTCTGAAAAGCCTTTGGCGATGGCTTATGGTAGTGAAATTAGCATTCAATTCACGGGCAACAGCTCTGGTGGACATTCCTGAAGTCAGCATGCCAATAGCATGCTCCCTCAAAACTTGCGGATCCTCTGGCATTGTGCTGTGTGATGGTACTGTACATTTTCGAGTGCTGTTTTATTTTGGCCAGCTTAAGGCACACCTGTGCAATACTCATGCGGTCTGCTCAGCATCTTGATATGCCACACCTGTGAGGTGGATGGCTAATTTTGGCAAAGGAGAAGTGCTCACTAACACAGATTTAGACAGATTTGTGAACAATATTCGAGAGAAATAGGCCTTTTGTGTACATAGAGAAAGTCTTAGATCTTTGAGTTCAGCTCATGATGAAGGGGGAAAAAACAAGTGTTGTGTTCATAATTTTGTTCAGTAAAAGTACAATCTGTGCAACTTTTATTGTAGCATTCATTATTTTCTACTTACCAGACTGTTGTTGTCTTCACATGATATCATGGTTTAAAGCGCACAGACACAACATCACTGTATATATGCAACTTTAACTTTCTGCTCTATAATGCCTCAATCACCAGGCCCAGAGTCTGGGATACACACTGCTAAGAAAAGCAGAGGGGACTTTTACCACAAGGAGCAGAGTCTGGGTTCTAAAACCCCATTGCTAAGAAAAGCAACAGGGACTTTTTGCTACCAGGACCTGAGTCCCTGTTTTAAAGGACTTTAGAATTACCAAGACACTTGAGGATATCTTCTGAAATGAACAAAGACATCTACTTTGTGATTGCACGTGAATTAACTTTCAGAGTTCTTGAAATTTTCCAAATAGACTGACGTTCATCTCTTAAATGTAATGATGGACTGTCGTTTTTCTTTGTTTATTTTAGCTGTTCTTTCCATGATTTGGACTACTACAGTACAAACATAACAATTAATTTCTTTATACCGACTCTACCTGTTATTCACATAGATGTGTTAAAAAGTGGTCAAATAGTGTTAAATCGAGGAAGAAGTTTGTTCGAGTTTATTGGAAAATTGCAGCACAGATGTCGTTCAGTGAACGTTCCATGGTCTTCTCACTGTGAAGATAGTTACCAGCTAGTCTATACATTTAAGGCGTTTCTACCTAACACAGATCATGTTTCTAGAAGTTAACCCCCATGACAGATGGTCAGTCTAAACACTCCACATTCCTAAGGGAGAGACAATATGTTCCCATTATCTAGGCACATTCACATTCACTTCCACTGAAACATACACTCATATTGTCATAATACTGTGTGACTATAATGCTCAGATTCCACACTCCCCTCTTGGCAATATAGAAAAACGTATTGATAAACATGTACATAACCCATGCAACAGATGGTGTCCTTGTAATGCATAACCACCCATCAGGAGGTCTTGTGACCACTAAACGTGGAGGTAGGCCCAAAAACAAAATGCTTGTATTATTAAATGGAGGCAGGTAGGCACCCCTCCACGACTCTACATCCACACCTAAACTATCAATATAGGTCTGAATAGTAGTACACCCTGGACTAGAGACATCCTGGTAACAGACGTCAGTGGGGTCAGCCCCTCTATAACCAATAGCTGGACCCCAATTATTAGACATAATTCTCTTAAACCAATCGGCATGTTTCCAAACACCCAACATTTCACTCGGAGTAAATGGAATGACACCTAAGGGATTGCCATATAGCTGTGAAGGGAGTGTGAGTACACACCCAGCAGCTGCTTTGATTGACCGTCTGGGTG
Organism: Esox niger; assembly: GCA_016801105.1. Taxonomy (NCBI): domain Eukaryota; kingdom Metazoa; phylum Chordata; class Actinopteri; order Esociformes; family Esocidae; genus Esox; species Esox niger. The sequence goes on from JACXGJ010003400.1 coordinate 26,979, forward strand.
TACTTCAATGATAATGCTAAAAATTTATTCATACCAAAATGCCCATCCACATGACTAAAAGCACCGCTGTCCTCTGCTGACCCAACCACTCCTGTCATTAAAAATATCAGAAAACACAACATTATTGACAAATTAATCACAAATAAGACCAAGAAAACCAATAAAATAATGACTAAATAGACTAGACCACAAATGTTCTCTTCCAAGATACTCAATAACGATACAAGAGAAGTCACCTACACCACTTTTGGTATAGATTATACAACAACAACAGCAATCAATGTCCAGTCACTGTATCAGGAACTGAAGATGGTTCGTCCTGTCCATTGCTTAGTGAGACTAGTTGGCGTACCTCGACTGTGGCCTTCATCAGATGCAATGTAATTCTCTCGGAGTATCAATGTGTGATTGGCTGATACATCCACGTCACCTGTAATGACTAAACACAAAATGAGAGTATAACATCCTCACACATGCTTTACAATAGAAAATCTACTCTTTTGATGTTGGCAGTGGGACATCAAAAGACATCAGTATCTGATTCCTTTATGATGTGTCTTCACCCGAGATTGGCCCCCGAACACCTGTTGCGATCGGTTCTGGAGTCTCCAGGCTCTGCTCTTTGTCAGAGTATGTGATACCACCCTACAATGAGTAGCATGTATTAATCTATCTTTTCCCTGCACCTTTACTGCAGACCGTGTGACCAGTAAGACCTGATTAGGACCCTCCCATTTGGCTCCTAACGTGTCAGTAATATGTTTCTTCACCACAACCCACTGACCTGGCACTATATCCTGGCCCCCTTCTGGGACATCTCCCCATGCATCTTTAACCTGCTGTTCTGCTCCTTTAAAACTATAAACTTTAATAAGCAAGCACAAGGTGTCATTGGATCACAAGAGTGATGGTTGCTGATAATGGGTCTCTGCACGCCTATTTAGATATTCCCTAGAAAATCTGCCGTTTTCAGATACAATAATCGTTTATAAATGTAACAGTGTCTGCACCGTACTGCTGATCAATGTTATTTAAATTGAAAAGAGAAGAAAATTATTTCAAAACAAGGAGATTTCTAAGCGACCCCAAAAAAGTTGGAAAGCTGTGTAAAATGCAAATGAAAAAAGAATGCAATGATGTGCAATATTGGATTTTGGATTTGTCCCTTGCATACAGAGATTTCTCTGTATTCTCTGAATCTTATAATGATATTATGTACCGTATATGAGATCATCAAACCCTTATCAATTTTACATTGAGAATAATTATTCTTAAATTGGTGCACTATTTGCAAGTACGGTCTTCCACATAGTGATGAAACCATCTTTACATCTGAAAGACTCATCCTCTCTGGAATGCTCTTTTTATACGTAATAATATTACTGCCATTGTTGTTTCACCAGGATATATATTTTTTTGCATTACACAAGATTTCCAGATTTGTTGCCCCTGTCCCAACTTTTTTGAAAAGTGTTGCTGGCATCTGTGGCCATTTATTTTTAAGTTACCCTTGTCTTTGTACTATTTTCAATTAAATATAAGGTATAAATGATTTGCGCATTATTGCATTCTGTTGTTATTTCCATTTTGCACAGTATCATAACTTTTTGGGAAACAGGTTGTACTTGATATGAGTTTGAATAGGACATTTGGTCAAATGAATAGCATATATACAGTAGTCATTGATAATGATTTTAATTGAAATAATAATTGTCCTTCAAATGTTGCTTTTGTAAACAATCCTCCATTTGCAGCAATTATAGCCCTGCAGACCGTTGGCATTCTAGCTGTGCATTTGTTGAGGTAACCTAAAGAGATTTCACCCAATGCTCCCTGAAGGACCTCCCACAAGTTAGATTGGCTTGATGGGCACTTCTTACAGTCAAGCTGCTCCAACAACAGCTCTACAGGGTTGAGATCCAGTGCCTATGCTGTCCACTCCATTATTGACAGAATAGCAACTGACTGCTTCTTCCTTAAATAGTTCTTGCATAGTTTGGAGCTGTGCTTTGGGTCATTGTCCTGTTGTAAGGCGAAATTGGCTCCAATCAAGTGCCGTCTCAGGGTATGGCATGGTGTTGCAAACACAGTCCACTTCACCACCACGAAAGCACTCGCAAACCGTCATATTGATTCCACTTTGCTGAACAGATGGCATCAAGCTTTCCTTCAGCATCTTTTCATTTGTGATCCAAACACCTCAGTCTTAGATTTGTCTGTCCAATACACTATTTTCCAACTTGCTCTGTCCAGTGTCTGGGTTCTCTATTCCATCTTAATCTTTTCTTTTTATTGGCCAGTCTGATGTGACTCTTTGCAACTAAGCCTAGGCCAGCATCCCAGACTCACCTCTTCACTGTTTACGTTGAAACTGGTGTTTTGCAGGTACTATTTGATGAAGCTGCCAGTAGAGGATATGTAAGGCATCTGTTTCTCAAAGTAGACACTAATGTATTAGTTCTCTTGGTCAGTTGTGCACCAGGGCCTCACACTCTACTTTTTATTCTGTGTTAGATATCAGCCATTTAGTATAGTGGTTGAAATAATGATCGTGTACCCAGTTGTCAAAGGAGAAAGTAATTTGTATTGCTGTATTTGATAGTCTTGTTCATGATGTTACAGACTTTATACTCGGTCTTACGAACTCAAGCTCATCTCTTCTCAAAGAACGTCCGGTTGTCTTCGCCTTTATAGACATTGCAGCACCGAAAACACATCACAGTAAGCCAATTGGCTAATTACTGTTGCGCATTGAATGAATGTGACTTCTTGTGTACAGATGTTCTTTTGTTTTCTAAATATTAACAAGCATACATTCATACACTTCAACACTCCCATCTATCAAACATTTGAGCAAAAACATTACATGGTTGATAAAACAAGTACAATTCAGTTCCTAATGAAAAGAAAAGGCCAATGCACATACAGAATGTTAAAAATGACTAAGACAAAACCACTAAAAGGACAACAAAATCTAACAAATTAGGTTATTATTATTCCTCAAATGAAAATGTAAACAAGACAACTGACACACCCCACTCTGGCACATAACTCAGTGTATGACAGTCATCAATCACTCCCCCACCTCAGATAAGGATCAAGAAACATATTGACATCAACAGGCAGTGTTAACAGTGTTCAGCAGAAAATCTGACTCAACATAACATCATGATTAAGCATTTCCCACAAAGTCCATTCAACAATCAAACCCCCCTGTCCGTATTATGATTCATGCTACGATATCATACAAAAGACTAGTGCATATCCCGTTCTACCTGTGAAAGATTCTACCTTTAATTGGAAATTATTCACTTTCCAAACATACCACGATAGCTTCATAATATAGATCATTAAGCATCATCATCACCAACATTGGGACTGTCATCATACAGAGTTTCCTACCTGTCTTGCGAGAAATAAACATTCATACATACAAAATCACCATATCAGTTAATTTAGGAAAATCAAATATTGTAAGGAATGAAGTTAGTGTTTTGTTGTTATTGTCTTCAGTTTTCTTTGTCTTGTATCAGTGATTCAAGAGTAACACCACTACAGTGTCTTCCACAGTGTTGGGACCATATGACCTATCCAGTTTCCTGGCCTGTGGTACTCTGACCTGAAGTTTGTGGAGTCCATCAGGTCTCAGGATTCTCCTCTCACCTCGCTGTTGAATATTCATCTAGAAATGAAGTGTGAAGCCAAGTGATTTGACCCTGGCATCTTTCTGCCTTGTGAGTTGTGAGGAAGATTTGGAACAGATTCGACCAGTGTGGTTGTAGAAATCCTTCTTGAACATGTTGCGGTTACTCACACACTCAGTTGCACACTCAGCTGTCTGTGTCCAGTTGGTAACGTGATGTATCATCAGAAATGTTGATGTCCCGATCTGTTGAAAGTAAAACTACAAAACAACGATTAGTGTGATTCAACAGTCCATCGGACTTTCATCTACTGGGTATTTTTCTGTCAACTCCCAACAGTATAGACAAAAGATGAGTCCTGAAAACTTGTGGATCTCAGAAGTTCCATCATGAGTGAAGCTTACCCCCTATTAAGGCAAGTTTCCATAATACTCGAAACCTCAAATTAATTTTTTTATCCCAAACTGGCTTGGTTGAGATTTGATTCCTTGTGCTATGTTATTGCCCGATAGCAACCAACAGTGGAATAGGATTGTCAGACTCAGACAAAACAGAAATGGTTAGATCTATTCTATTCAACCATTAAAATATTAGGCCTTACATCAAACAAAACAATGACTAAATTAACCAATTAAAAACAAATCCTCTGTTTGGAAGATGTAAAACAACAGATGCAGATGCAGTTACAACTATGCAAACAGAAAAAATATATATTTCATGTAACTCTTTGTAAATACCAATTTGATTTGCTTTGAGCCCTAAGCTCAAATAATCATGTCATACATCCCCCCTGCTTTAACTTCATTAAGTCAATGGAAAGTGTCACCATGAGCGAAAGTGGAACAATGACAAATAAGGCCACAGGAGACGCCATTCTGAACCCGCACTGACCATTATTACAAAATGGAAAATAGGTAGTAGGGATGGATCTAGAATCCATTTGATAACAAGTTGTGTCCTGAATATTAATAAAAACAAAGTGAAAATGTTAAAAACACTAACACAACCAAAGACGTCAATGAGCAACATGGTCGCTTGTGTGAAGGAATTAAAAACCATATAACCTATTGACAAATTAGTTTTTCAAAACTAAACAGCTCTCAAATTCTACTTTACATCAGTCCCTTCACACCGGCTTGTGAAATTGGCTATCATGCGTTCATAAACTCCTGTAGTTTCTTGGCACTTGCCAAACCTAATTTGCCCACTAAATTGTAGAATGAAAAACCCCAGCTCACGTTGCAGTGGTTTACCTGCTGCAACCACCAGGGCGATTGTATTAGCATATCTACACATTTTCACAGGACAATGGCCTATCTACCTCATGACAAACATACATTGTCTTGATTAACCCACAAAATTTTGGGGAATTCACAAACATTGATACATTTTTTTAATCCCATAGTGGCAGTCAGCCAAACCCTTTTTTTGACCATGTCCATGGTCCTATTGACATTAAGATTGTTCTATCATCAACAATGGGGAATGACTCTAGGTCTCTACCTTCACTAAAGATGGTTTCACATTTGTAAATTTAACATTAAAGCAATTGAGAGGAAAATATATTTCACTATCATTTAATATTCGATTATTCCAAAACTGAATAAGCTCATGAAGAAATTACCAAAGGTGAGACCAGTCTGAACCCAAATTTAACCCTTAGTTATAGCTACCCTGATTTAATGGAAAACAATGGTTGGGACCATCCCAGTAGGGTTGGTTATACTCAGGTGCTAACATGGATCTGAAGGAAATCCTAACATGAGGGGTGTCCAAATTATGTATTTTTTATGGGGATTTTTCAAATATGTGTTTATATTTTAGATGACTGTAACCTACATACGTTTTTGTATTTCTCAATTGCCCATTTTAACTTTTCGAACCACTAGAATATGAACAGATAAGCGAAATCATTCATATTTACAGAGCCAAATCAAATTTACATATTTATTAACTAGTGAACTGCATGAATTTCATTGGATACAATTACAAGGAACCATCTCCTGACATCCTGAACTTTGCCAGGTTGCACAAGTCCTTCTTTGGTTCATTCATGGGCATCAGCATCCTGCTGGTCTCCTGAGCCCTGATCCCTCTATTCCTCTTTTCTTGTGAAAAGTAATTAGCAGAATCCTCAGTCACCATTTTAACCCTCTCAATACTTTGTGTGTGGCAATAGCCATAGTGTTGATCAGTTGAGAGATCTTGAATGACCTTGTCCAGCAACTTGATCAGTAGAGGGCCAACAATATTCAACTGCCAACTGATGTAGGTTAGGGTAATCAGAATTAAAAAAAATATTCAGATTTGTGTTCTACACTCCAAGATACATTATTTGAACACCCCTCTGAACTGCTTTACAAAAAATACAGAGTAAAGCCCACACTACAATCCCAGAGGGTTTACCCTCTTTCCCGAAGCCCTTAGCTTCACCCATTTATGTTGAGCAATTAAAAAAGCCAAACGCTTTGTTCGATGTATAAGAAACTTAAGTCTCCACACAGTAAAAAAACTAAATTATTTAGCAAAACTCAGGTCAGCATTTAAAATAGGAGGAATCTCGCTTTGGCTGTTTTACCCTCTTTTTATTGATATCAACATATCCATAGCTTTTCGCACATTCACTAAAATCTAAATATGTTTGATAATTTTTTCCACAACCACCAACATTGTCAAAACATTGCAGAAGCCCCAGGCATGTGAATGCACATTTGCAGTTGTGAAAAAAGCACCCAAGTACATTTTACCCAGGCGAACGGATACCTGCAATTATTAGGGCTACAAGCTATGGATTTTCAAAATGCCAATTAAATAAATAAACTGTGATTATACAACTGCACTCATAGCTTAAAGTCAATGTAGTCAGCAGCTAATGATAATCAGTGAATAACATTTTCTGAGATGCAAAGCATGCAGAATCTCATGGCCTTATAGTTTAGAAAGAGTTGAGGTGGATGAATCAAATGCAGTCATCTTTTGGCAGTGTGCTTCCCAACACAATCTTTTCTCCTCAAATGTCGTGATGAATTCCATATGTTTTATCTTGAAGGCAGCACCATATTACAGCTATCTAACAAATAGTTGCTTAATCTTCTAAACAATTCCTGTCTGAGATGTTCAGTGCAACTCTTCCTGGCTGTGCTGTTCGGTGAATTAACAAAAAGAAATCAAACTTTTAAAATGATATAACACCTGGTAAGTCAATGGCCTATCATTGTTCTGAGAAAGATGTGTCAATAGTAGGTTACTTAAACACATTTAATATATCAGCAGATATTATCATAGATGTACTGTAAACTTTTTTTTACCAGCCGTACAACCAAAACTAAATAAACCCTTCATCAGTCACTAACCTGGTTATGTGCACGCAACTTTGCGTGCATGATGATCACATACATCAACTGAGGCACGCAGTTGTTATTTTGGTTCAGTTAACCATGTTTTGAAAACAATAATTAAAATAAAAAAATCAAACATGCAACGTGTCATTTATTTTGCATGCCTTTTCTTTTTCAATTGAAATAATGTAAAGTAATCCTACATTTTTCAAAAGATTCTGTAATCCGATTGCAATTTACTAGTTGGTAACATAAGGGATTACAGTTACAGTTTTTCTGTAATCTTTTACATTCATCGAATTACTTACGTAATCCGTTACTCCCCAAATCTGGGGTTACTCCCCAACCAAAAAATATGGACGTAGTAACCGTGACATCACCTATAGGTGTCTGAAGACACCTGAAACAATGCCCACCGAGCGAGCGCGACATTACTAAGTTAGCAAAGGCTAAGAAGCTAGGTTAAATGCTACCAGTATAGAACTCTGCGTTGCAAGCAGTTGGTAGCCAGTCACCATAACGTTACCATCTTACATTTGAGGCAAGTCAATCTGAAATTATACAACAAAACATAAATGCTTAAAATGCTTCAATGTTTTTTAAGATATAAATGTACTAATTTTGCAACTCTAGATTTTGTCGATAAGATGGACTATAAACTATAGGCAGAGACTTGCAGATTAAATATTAGATTTTCACATTACTTTAGTTATGGGCACTGTATGGTTACGAGTTGTTTATTTGTATGTCACTACATTATAACATTACTTGGCAGTGAATGGAATTAGCTGAGGTGACACCAAAAAGGATAAGCTGCTAGGAGTGACACGAGTGAAAGCACCAGCACCACACCTGTCACTCAACAGGCCACGCCCCCTAATTACAGGACTTAATATAATTTAAACAGTTTAGTTATAAAAAAATTCACCCACACCCAGTTGTAACAAAGGGGGAAATAAGCAATATACACCAAAACAATTTTTGGACCAGGCTGTAAACCTGTTTATTTCTACTGTAAAGTAGGTGATTTTGCCATAAAGGTCTATGAAGATTGCTCTCTTTTGCGGCCAGCTTCAAGTGGCCATTCGATGAATTGCAGTTTTTGGCAGGCTTCATGTTTCAGCCTCGGAGTTTGCCCCTTGCTCTGGGTATGATACATTTTAGGAAATAAACAATTAATAACTCAAACAATTATTATTAAATCTCAAGCCAATTCCTTGTATTGACCATGATTCTGGGGTCCCGTGACAGAGACTCCATTTGTGACTAATGTCGGTCGGCCAGGTGGTTAAACAAAATGAATTTTCATCCATTTTGATTGTCTACTTTTTTTCCTTTCCCGCCTATCAACTGTTGTCCTTTCTTGGCCATTATAACTTCCTCCTGTCTTTTCTCATAGAAATGTCCTCCATTTACGACTTCCTCAGAATCCATCTTGTTTAGAAATCACGGCCTAGACGGGGAGGGTGTGTACTAGGGCATGTTTGACTACCAAAAGCTTTTGCAATATTGACAATACATTATATGGCATAACTTTACAACTCACTGTTCATCTGTATCCAAAACCAAGAACTCCTTTGGATAGCCAGTTTGCATTTAGCTAGTTACAGTCAAAACGGTAATTCTTCAGTGGAATCGATAAAATAATCCATCTGGTCGTGGCAACATGCTGTTAGAAATCAGCTGTTTCGTATAGTGGTTGAAATAATGATTGTGTACCCGGTCATCAAGGGAGAGAATAATTTAAAAAAATATTGCGGCATATGATAGTCTATTGTTCATGACTTTACAGACTCGATACTCAGTCTTACAAACTCAATCTCTTCTCAAAGAACTTCCATTGGTCCTCTCCTTTATATACATTGCAGGACTGAATACACCTCACAGTACTGTAAGCCCATTGGGTAATTACTGTCACGCTTTGAAAGACTGTGACTTCCTGTGTACAGAAAAAACACAAACAAGCCTACATTCATACACTTCAAAATCTGGTTAGAGACAGTTTGTGCTGTTCTGTGAAGGGATTAGTACACAACGTTGTACGATGTTTTCAGTTTCTTGGCAATTTCTCACATGGAATAGCCTTCATTTATCAGAATAAGAAGACAAGAAAGTTATTTGTTTCTGGCCATTTTGAGCCTGTGATCAACCCCACAATTGCTGATGCTCAAGATACTGAATTAATCTAATGACAGACAGTTTTATTGCTTCTTTATTCAGCAAAACAGTTTTCAATGGCGCTAACATTATGGCCAAAGGGTTTTCTAATGACCAATAAGCCTTTGAAAATAATAAACTCAGATAAGCAAAACAGGACTTATGGTTGCTGAAAAAGGATTATTAGGAACACCTGTTCAATTTCTCATTAATACAATTATCTAATCAACCAATCCCGTGGCAGTTGCTTCAATGCATTTCAGAGCTGAGCCTGGTTCTCTTGGGCCAAGTGAGGGAGAAGCAGGGAGAAGAGAATCTCTGTGCACATTGGAGAACCAACCAAAGTTAGCTGCATACTATGGGAACAACAACGAGTGTTGCTTTCTTTTGCTGAAGGAGTGATGGGGGATGATTGTTTTAATCCTATTCTACTGCTTCCTGAGCTTCTGATGCTATCTTTTTTTGTGATTCAGTCAGAAAATACAAAATGGAAATTAGACAAGCACAGATAGGGTTTGTCAACTCCCATATAATTACTTTTTTACGGTAAACTCAGCAAAATGATGTTGCCATGTGCAGCAACACGGATATTGAGATGAGCAAGGTGCAATACTCCATTCAGTCGCAATTGTATCTGTGTATGTACACAGATTTTTAGGTACCAAAACTGAGATGTTGTGCACTCTTAGTGGTTTTGGAAACGTACCCACTATGCTGTTTTCTTTTTGCATTTACGTAATTTTTCTCTGTCTAAATTATTATATAGACACAATCCTACATATGTTCTTGTATGGAAATAATGTGTATATGAATGAAAAATGTGAGATTAATAAAACAATCATCCTACAGCTGTTTTATGCACTCCTGTAGGAAATCATAACTGTTAAATATAATTTCTTATTCTCAGTGCACATGCACGATAATGGCTATTTGCATGTCAAAATGCCCATTACAGTCAGGGAAAGAAGTATTTGATCCCTTGCTGATTTTGTATGTTTTCCCACTGACAAAGAAATTATCAGTCCATAATTTTAACAGTGAGAGACAGAATAACAAATACAATCCAGAAAATGCATGTCAAAAATGTTATAAATTGATTTGCATTTTAATTAGGGAAATAAGTATTTGATCCCCTCTCAATCAGAAAGAATCCTGTCTCCTAGGTGTCTTATACCATTAATGAGCTGAGATTAGGAGCACACTCTTTAAGGTTCAGTGTGTATACGGTCACATTATCACTTTTGATGTTGTATTAGAGAATTTGCAAACAACTATCAGCATGAAATGAATTGTTCTCTTTTACCAACAACTGAACATCTTGTATGTAGTTTATTTTTCTATTAGCATATACTACTGTTCAAAAGTTTGAGGTCACTTAGAAATGCCCTTGTTTTTGCAAGAAAAGCTTTTTTTTTCTATTAAAATAACATATTGATTAGAAATACAGTGTATGCATTATTAATGTTGTAAATTACTATAGTAACTGGAAGTTGCAGATTTCTTTATGGAATATACATTCCCCTCCAAATGTATTGGAACGTAAAGGCAAATTCCTTTTGCAATATTGTTCAGCTGAAAATTAAAGAAGCAATACAACTGGCCTTCTTTAAACTAATTCAGTATCTGAATCATCACCATTTGTGGATTCACTTAGTTTCAAAATGGGCAGAGACAAATAACTTTCTTCTGACAATCATAAGTCTATTCTCGTTCTGAGAAATGAAGGCTATTCCATGCAAGAAATTGCTAGGAAACTGAAAATCTCATACACTGATGAGTACTCTTCGCAAACTGGCTCCAACCAGAATAGAAAGAGGAGTGGGATGCCTTGTTGTGCATCTGAGCAAGAGGAATGGAGAAATACATTAGTACACTAGTTGGAAAAACAGACACCTCACGGGTCCCAGGTACTTTTCTTTTGAATATGTTAACAATATTGCATTGTTTCTATCATTTGGTTATGAATATAGCTACAATACCACTTGGCTTCTTGTCACAATGTCCCTGCAGAAACAATAAGAGCGATAACTGTGGCAAAAGTAGCCCAGGTGAAGGGTTTGTTTTGTTGAATTATCCTGTATGTAAATGTAACACATTTTCTAGCAATATTTAATTACTTAAATTGAGATAAAAATGTTTTTACTTATATAATAATAATAATAATAATAATGTACTCTTAATAATATAAGTACTCTTATTCATTACTTTATTACGAGTGACTCACAAAACATATTGCTGTGTGAAATTTCTGGTAGGGGAGGGTTGTCTCCCACTACCACTGATGAATGGCAGTTGTTGTGGTTTGTAGGCAGGAGAAAATAGAGCTTAACTTTTCTAAATGACCTACTGACACGCTGCCATTATTTAAAATGACTTTTTGATGATAATATGTCAGAGGACACTATAACATGCTACTGTGCTCTCCTCATTCTCCTTTGTGACATTCATTTGCATTTGAACTTTTCATTTGGGCTTTTCTCCCTCTATGCCCCTAATTAAATGTATGCTCCCAATTAGAGATGAGGATTGTTATGAAGAGGGCTGACAATCTTTTAATATGGCACATTAAGTGGATGTGCTACAGTCATCCCAGCTTAAATTACGTTAATTACATTTCCTAGCAGGGAATCCTAATACTATAATTCCTTTGGTCGGTATAGGAGCAAACAGAAATACAGCAAATACCATTTACTACTTCATTCCCACGTTTTGAACAGTTCCTTGGATTCTCAACTACCATGAACAGCAATCTGTGACTCAAATTGAAAGTCAAATAGCAAATCTATGGAAATAATCATCTCTCTAAAAGTAGCAAATTAGCAGCAGGCTCAGTTAGATAGTGCGATAGAGGTCCTCGGAGCTGCTGTAGAAGGAATCTCACCTGTAATCCACATTTTCCTATTGCCTTTGTGGGGTATGCTCTAGACAAGGATTGGAACAGGTTTGCCATTATTTCCTTAGTTTGTCATGGAAGTGTAGCAAGCATGGCACCAAGGCAGTGATCCTGGTGTTTGACAAATGCACATTTGTGTAGATTTGAAGCAAGGTAGAAAAACTGAAGGTTGAGGCTCTAGCAACAAGTACTTCACATGTCATGCATGACAATCACAGAAGACTTTGGAATAGGAGGCTTTGCCTTATTTGGGCTTTTTCAGGATTCCCCTGAGTGAATTTCACAAGTGAAGTTGATTTCTCACACTAACAAAAACAATCAGAGTTTAAAGCAGGAGGCTGAAGTGGTATTAAAGGAAGTGATGATCATTCAAGCCTCCATTTCTACCTCCACCTCGAGAAGTTCCTAAATGACATGGGGGGAGTCGGTGAATCCATCCACAGGTCTAGAGCCACACCATACAACCTTTCACTTTATCCCCTAAAATCCACTCTGGAAGCCTATTAATAGACTCAATAGGCTGATGCTTTATGCCGATGGGAGTAAAAACCAAATTAGAGAATTAGATAGTTGAGTCAATATATGTGATATTAATTAATTCTTTAGGATATGGTTTATTGCACTTATTTATCGGTTTGTATATTTAGCATGCTTTTGGGGTGATCATTTATGAAAGCAAATTCATGTTCACTGGATTTATGAACCAAAGTGATGAGAATGATGTGTGTTTTGTGTTATCCTACAGTGCAGCCTAAAGACAAGCAAGAGAGCAAAAACATGACACATGCAGGGAAACCCAGTCTCTCTCACACACACAGGAAACATACAGACTGACACACATGTCTCTCTCTGTTTTACTCTCTTTCTTTTCTAATGTACATTGGATACATGTTTGCTTATCTATTACCTGGTTTGTAACTCTGGTCTTTGGTTTTGACACATGTCGGTATAATACAGAGGATCATTAGGAACTCTGAATAAGGGTATCTGTTCCTTGTTCCTTAGGAAATGTAGGAGAGGGGGATCTGGTATTTGCATAGGGGGCATCACTGACTGGTATCGGCAGATTATAGGGTTACTCATGAATCTGCCCATCAGTATAACCCAACAGGGCATTGTTTGTCCATATGCTGCAAGTCCTCTTCAAGAGTTGAAAAGTTTCCCCATGTGGGGGAGGACAGCCCGCCCTTTGGGTAAAACCTGTGTGACCTAAAATAGCTGGGTAACATCTTACCACACCCCTTTTAACTGTAATAAATACTGACTGTTCATGTATTTTCCTTCAGAGGCTCCTCGAATGATTATTCTCTAAGCGTTTGACGCGTCTCTCCATTTCCAAATAAACTGCAAATTGTGTCAAATTGTGAACTGGACTTTGGAGCAGTGGAAGAAGGTTGATGTGGACAGGGGTTAAGGTGTTGCCCTGGCCTCCAAATTCCCCAGGTCACAGTCTGATTGAGCATCTGTGGGATGTGCTGGACCAAAAAGTCAGATGCAAAAGAGCTCCATATCACAACTCAAGATTCCACAGGACACCTTTAGGGGTCTTGTTGAGTCCATGCCTTTTGCGGCATGGGGAAGACCAACAGTAAATTCGGCAGGTGGTCATAATGTTTTGGCTCATCAGTATATGTATATATACACTACCATTCAAGAGTTTCGGGTCACTAAGAAATGTCCTTGTTTTTCATAAAAACACAAAGAGCAATTTGCACATATATATATAGCAAAATTAAAGGGAAATATACTCATTGACAAAATTAGGAATAATGATTGTTTGCTTCAAATTTCAAACTGGTTTCATAAAAACATCCTCCTTTTGCAGCAATTACAAAAGTTTGGAATTTTGGTTGCTAAGTTGTTGATTTTATTGGCTTGATGGGCACTTCTCATCAAGCCAATAATATGCTCGATATGGTCAAAAAGGCAGAAGTGACATAGACAATCTCTAGGGGGCTTCACTCCGTTAGTAAGCCTCCGACCAATAGAGAAGAGGGTGTCAGGAAGTGAGCGGAACCCAAAAGAGGATGAGAAGTACCAGAGAAGGGTGTTTTTTGACAAACAAAAATCGTATGATGAGAGTATTGACAGAGTGCAGTCAGGGGAGATGGCCAGAAGGTGGTTCCAGGTGTCCTGGCAGACATGAATATGATCCGGTAGTCGAGGCGAGCAGAGAACAGGGTGAGTCAGAACACGAAACAAGCAAGTGGGACAAAGCAGAACTTCTGACTAAGCCGGAACAGCAAGACATACAAGATACGATTTAATGATCTGCCAGGAAAGAAACGTCAGACTCCACCACAAATTGCTGGAATGGGTCTGGCTGTGAGAGGAAGGGAGCAGATGTGAAATTACACTTGAGGTCCTGGAACACCCTCTCCCCTTCCAGCAAATGCTCTGGCGCTGGAGGAGACAGCAGTTAACGGAGCAGCCATCCATCACCCTTTCTTACCCTAATCAAGTGATAGGTGTTGCGGAGATCAAGCTTTGTGAACAGTCAAAAGTGGTGTCCATGAGAGGCAGGGGGTATTTATTACTCACAGTGATGGTGTTCAGTAGTCTATGTGGTAGTCTATGCAAGGCCGGAGTAACCAGCCCTTGCTCAGGAAGGAGAAGCTGGCGCCCAGGGGAGATGAAGGACAGATAATTCCACTAGACAGGGAGTCCATGATGTATGTCTACATCGCCTGACGTTCGAGCACGGAAAGTCTGTAGAGACGTTTTGCTAGGATAGGTGACGCATGACAACAGTTTGATCGCACAGTCGTAGGGATGGTGTGGTGTTCTGGTGGCGCACAGAAGGGGGACAGGTGGACTGGAGACATTGTGCGTAACACGGCGCACTCCAGATATTAATCTGGCCCGTCACCTAGTCGATGGTGGGACTGTGCCTGACCAGCCAGGTGAAGCCTAGAGTCAAAGGAAAATGGGGCGAATTGATGATGAATTATTTAACCCTAAGTAATAGGCTACTCTTAATGGGAAAAACAGATAGAGGCCATCCCAGGGGGTCTACCCCCCTGCCTGGAGTTTAGGACCTCACCCAGTTGCTTTTAGGCCATAAAAGACAAATGTTTTGTTTAAAGTATAAGGAATTTAAATTCCAACACATAAAAAATCTGACATGGTCCTCAGACTATCCTTTCAGTGTAGCCGACATCATTAGTTTACTGAAGATTTAGATTAAATGTTTAGGGTGGAAATTAAAAAAACTCTCAAGAATGGCGATGTAGACAGAGAACAGATGTATGACGTCAGCAGAATCAAGGTACAATAAGTGATCCAAAGGACACTCAATGTAGGCCTTAAAAACGATTAATATCAATGCCCTATTTGTTCTTTAGTCTATTTACCATCTTAGAAATTAAACTCCATTAACAAGTATCAGGCGTCTGTTTAAAAAAACACAAGTATTATCACAGTTATAATTGGTAAATACAAATAAGAGAAACTATATTATTTAACCAGACTCAAGTCAGCATTTAGAATAAAACATCTAATTTATTGTGGGGAGGAAACTCGCTTTAGCTGTATAACCCCCTTTTTAAGGTTATATTGGATTAAAAAATCTGTCCTCATGGGACACCGCGTATCTGCTTAACGTTAGACTATGTGTAATCTTCATTCTACCACTTATAAAATATATAAGGAGAGAAAACACAATTCTTTAACTTTTTAATCCAAGAGACTATTTTACCAGATTAGAAAATCATTGTACCAATTTCTAATCCATCACTAGGTTTCAGATGTACCCACGTGTCCTAGCTAAATGTAGCATGTAGTAGGCCTGTTAAAGCCCACCCACATTGTCATTAGACCATTAAGGCCTAACTATTCAAAACATTATCTTCAACGCAATAAATACGTTTGACTCCAAATGACACAGGCTATTTCTTGAATACCTATTAAAACATGTTCAAGCATGACAAAACTAAACAGGCTATTTCGAATGCTTATTAAAACATGCTATATACCATCAAGTGCCTTTCAAACTTCATGTAATATTTAATTAAATAAGCTTGGCTATTACCGAGGAAGGTGATCAGGTTTCCTTGATAAGTTCCAGCTTCATTCAACGGTTAAGTACGACACATTGTAGGAAATTAACATTTAAGAACTCTATGAATCAGTGATTATGAAAGCTCACGTCAGTTCCTAGTATCGTCCATAATTCCAGGATCCCATAAAAGTGACTCCATCTCGAGACTACTGTCTGTCGGCCTGGTAGTGAAACAGAATGAATCCGTGTCCATTCGGCTTGTCTCCAGTCCTGCATTACGACGGTCGTCCCCTCTCGGCCATCTTAACTTCCCGTTTTTTTTGTCTTCGTATGTACCACACGCTCCGTCTGTCCATATACAACTTCCTCAGAATCCATCTCGTTTAGCCGGACAACTTTCTTTTTCTTTCTGTCCATTTCGATTCCAGACATCGTTGTTAATGATCCCATTCGTTCATGGTGGTGGCGTATTCGCGCCATGATTTTGAAACATGAACGCATCGTGCACGTCAGAGGCTGCAGTCCTCTTGTTGCAAGTTTACAACTGGACGGCATTATATTTTGCTTGTACAAGTCACTGTTTAATTGCCGAAAATACAATATCACTCTAATCCTCAAAAGGAAAATACAGTATCATACTATGTCGACACGAAATACTGTTCAGCACTGAAACACACCGGTCCACGCCCCACCAACGTGAGACGGACTATCCGCACCCGCAGACAGATTCCACACGATAAACACCACGGCCTAGTCGGGTCGTCATAGGGCTTCTCTCCAATTTATCTACCCCTAAAGATATTTCCCACGATTTTTTTCGCGGCCTAGCCAGGGAGTAACTAGGACCTCTCTCCAATTTACCTACCCCTAGAGATATTTTCCACAATTTTATTCGTAGCCAGGGAGTAACTAAGACTTTGCGACTACCAAACGCTTATGCAATCTTGACAGTTCGTTATATGGTGTAATTTCACGACTCACTGTTCAGTTGTTCTCAGCAACCAGGAAAAACAACGTCTTCCCCGCGATTGCAAATAGAGCCCATTAGCTCTCCAATTGAAGTTAAGTAGAATCGTTAAAACTTGTCCATCCGGTCGCGGTACCAAAACTGTTAGAAATCAGCCATGTCGTATAGTGGTAGTAATAATTACTCGCGTACTCGGTTGTCAAGGGATAGAGTATTCAATGTTTATTGCAGCATATTGATAGTCTATTAGCACATGATGTTACAGGCTCAAACTCTTCCCTAGTTCCTTTGTCTCTCTCTACTCTCTCAAATGTAATGTGGGGTACAAGCTGTTAAATACCTTGAGGGGCGTGTTTATGTAGCAAAGCCAAGACACTTACTGTTTGTGTGAATAATCACTCAAAGACTCTGGTAGGTATATGCATTGTGTATCTGTATTATTAACTGCTTACAGAACATAACATTGCCGCTCTTCCTGCTGGGACGTACCATTTCTACTCAGCCATGGGGGTGAGCCCAACAGTCCCTTATAACATCTCCCTTTTGATAGTTAACAACACCCAATACGTCTCATTACCTTAATACATTCAGGAAGATAAGGAAAACCCATGAGTTTCGTTAATGTAGCACTCAACAAACCACATTGTAAATTTAACATATCAGAACAATCTTAATCTTCTCCCCTATTATGCATAGTGTTCTAGTAACACATGTATTCATTAATATACCAAAGTCAGCCCACTGAGAAGATAAAACAGGAACAGGTACCCTTTTCAACTCAAACCCTCATAGCCCTCAGAACCAAGTATTTCCTATAAGTCCAGCCTGGCTGGCGCTTTCACAAGCCTGCCACTTGATGTCCTGTAGTGTGATGCGGATGGGTATCTGTTTGTCGGCTGGGGCATTGCTGTCTGCCTGGCTGGCCCGAGCTCTTGGCCTCCTGTGTCACTTGCCACATCCTCCCCATCTTTGTCCCTGTCCGCTGTGAGTGGAGTGGTACAGCTCTGCCCCCTGCTATCTTGCTCAGGATGTTGCCTAAGACCCACCCTCTCGGCTGGTCTCAAGTCCACCCGATTACATCTGAAGAATGTCCCCTCAACATCTACCAGATATGATCTGGGGCCCACCTGCTGAAGACATACTCCCCTCCTCCATTTCCCAGTTCTATCTCCGGGTAGAGGCTTCATCCTGATATCCTGGCCGATAGACAGTTCCGGCAGGTCTCTAGCGGACTCTAGCATTTAGACGTTTGGTGTTTAACCCGCAGCTTTTCAGTGACACCCGTGATGACACTTGGCTCTAAGAGTGTGTCAGAGACAGGAAGAGGAGTCCTCAGTCTCCGAGCCATCAGTCGTTGTGCTGGGCTGCTATGGAGTCCCTCTGTGGGTGTGTTCCTCCATTGCAAAATAGCTATCCACGGGTCAGTACCTGCGCTGGCTGCTTTCTTGCACAGATTTTTGACAATTTTCACAGGACTCAGCCTTCCCATTCGATTTGGGGTGTCTGGGTGAGGACATGACGTGTTCAAAGTCCCACTCTTTTGCAAACTTCCGAAACGCTTCACAGGTAAACTGAGATCCACAGTCTGTGATGACACGGTCAGGCTGTCCATGTCGAGCAAATTGGGCTTTGCATCGCAGAACTGTAGTTTCCGCTGAGAGATCTGGGAGAAACTCTATTTCCCAGAAATCTGGGTAATGGTCTACCATAAGTAGAAAGTCTTTGCCTGCTTGCTTGAACAGATCCATGCTAATGATCTGCCATGGCCGTATGGGAAGTACATACGGCCATGGCGTTGTTGGTCATGCGCATATTCGTTGCATGCTGAGCACTGGCTCACATAGTCTTTGATCTCAGCTTGCATGTTTGGCCAGTACATTGTGTCTTTAGCTTGTCTGTAGCACGCTTCACCCCCTGAATGACTGGCATGAATCTGTTTCAGCATTTCCGCACACAGTGATTTTGGAATTATGACTCGTTGACTCTTGAACAGCACTCCATCTTGTGCGCTGATCTCTTCCCGTACAGAATAGTATTCTCTGATCGCTAGAGGAACCTCCTCTCTGTGGTCTGGCCACCCCTGCAGCACCACTGCTTTCAGTATCTAGAGGCATTGATCTCCCTCCGTGCACCTCCTAATCTGTGCCAAGCGCTGACTTGTCACATTCAGATAATCAGCTTGATTTATTTGTTCAATTACCTCTTGTGCCCTCTGCAGGCTTCAAACTGTGTGACGTGGGCATGTGACGTCTGTTGTCTTCGGCGGTGCTGTGGCTCTGCTCAGTGTGTCACTGATGTGCATCTCCGAGTCTGGCTTGTACACTACCTTAAGGTTATAGTTCTGGAGTGTAAGGAGCATACTCTGGAGCCGTTTGGGTGCGCTGAGAAGGGGCTTGTTGAAGATTGAGATGAGTGGCTTGTGGTCTGTTTCTGCTGTGATCTCACCTCTCCCATACAGATAGTAGTGAAAGCGCTGACACGCGAACACTATGCTTAAACACTCTTTTTCAATCTGAGCGTATTTCTGATCTGTTTGTATTAATGCACGGGATGCAAACACGACTGGCTGTCCTTCCTGCATCAGACAGCAACCCAGTCCTTTTTGGCTGGCATCACTCTGGATGGTAACTGGCTTGGTCACGTCATAGTATCTCAGGATCGGGGCAGTTGTGACCAGCCGCTTTATTTCCTCGATGGCTACTTCATGCTTAGGCAGCCAGTGCCATTCCACATCCTTATCCAAGAGTCGCCGTAGCAGCTCGCACACGTCTGAGAGATGTGGCATAAACTTTGCAAGGTAGGTCACAAACCCTATAAACCGTTGCACTGCCTTGGTGTCTGTAGGGTGGGGCATTTCCTGGACTGCCCTGATTTTTTCTGGGTCAGCCCTGAGTCCCTCTGCCGACAGGATGTGCCCATGGAACTTGACCTCCCTGACCTTGAAGTGAAGTTTCTTCAGACTCAGTCTCAGTTTGACTTCTCTGCACCTCTCTATGAGAGCTACCAGGTTTGTATCGTGGCCTCCTCATCAGTCTCTCCACAGCCAACAATCAGTATGTGATCAGGGATGGGTTCCACACCGCTGAGCCCTGCCAGGAGTTCATGCTGTTTCCGCTGGTACACTTCCGGTGCCACTGATACCCCGAAGGGCAGTTTCAACCAGCGCTTCATGTCCCAGGGTGTCCAGAAGTTGGTCATGTAACTGCTGACTTCGTCCAGTCTGCATTGCAGAAAGGCATCCCGTGCATCGACAAGAGTGAATATGCAAGCCTTGGGCAACTTATGCAATACATCATCAAGAGTCAGCATTATGTAGTGTGACCTCCTCAAAGCTTGATTGAGTGACTTAGGGTCAATACAGATCCTCAGTTTCTCTGGCTGTCTGACTATGAACATGTTACTAATCCACTCTGTGGGCTCTGACACCGGGGCTAAGTGACCGTCTTTTTCATGTCTGTCTAGCTGGGCCTAAACTGCATCTCTAAGTGCCACTGGTACATTGCGTGGAGATGCTTGCACTGGAGCTACATTGCCATCCAGCTGAAAGTGAACTTCCCCTGGGAGTGAGTCGATGGGACCATTAGACGTCATCGTAAGTGCTGACAAGCTGCTGCTTGGTGAATGGCCCAGTGCTGCTATGCTCCACCTTAAGGAGCTCGTGAGGGATAGTGAAGTGCATCAGGCCTAAGGGCTCACTGGTTGAGCCTGATAACAGGGGTCTCTGTTTGCTCCTTACTATCTCAAAGTTCAGTTCATGAGTTTTGCCCCTCACAACACACTCTGTTCTGAATATCCCCATAGTTTGCATTGACTGGCCAGAATACAGTACTAACTTGGTGTTGCTCGGTAAAAGCCTCAGTCCAGGTGCTAGTCTTCTCTTGTCTTTTATACTCATCACATTGCAGGTTGCCCCCGAATCTAGCTGACACCTCTGGAACCCACCATTCATTCTTAGATGACAAACCATTTCTGCCCCCGTCCTTTCAGTGCTCCTATCCTCTCAACAGAATAGATGTAGGCCTCAGTATTGGTCCTGTCCACGTTGTCCTGGGCCACAGAATCTGCCATATGCAGTTGTCGTGTGTCTTGATTCCTCCTCATGCACACTTTAGCAAAATGATTCGCTATTCCACAGTGGCGGCTCTTTTTTCCAAATGCAGGGCATAGCTCGCGCCCGCGCCTGTGCATGTTTCCACAGTATTTGCATGCATCAGTGTCACTCGTCTTGTCTGGGTGTTCATACCTGGGTGTAGGCCGCTGCTGGCGTCCTTCTGTTGCATGCACACTCTCCAGCGACCTATCCTGTATCATTGTCTTCATCCTGATGTCTGTCATTTCTGCAGCTCGGCATATTTTTATGGTTGACATCAACGTCAGGTCCTTCTCTCTAAGCAGGTGGCGCCGCACACTCTCGTCGCTAACACCAAGCACCACTCTGTCTCGTATCAGTTCATCTCGTAGTTCTCCATACTCACAGGAAGCAGCCTTTTCCCTCAGTCTGGTAACAAAAGCATCAATCAGCTCACCTTCCTCTTGCTTGCAGTTGCCAAAAACGTATCTCTCAAATATGACGTTCCTCGCTGGCTTAAAATATAACTCCAGCGTGTCGAGAATCGCTCCCGCATCTTTCTCCTGCTCCGCCGTGATGTCTAAATTATGCTTGTAGATATGGCGGCATTCGGTGCCCATCAGTCTCCGCAAGGTGGTTGCTTGCACATCGGCCTCTTTCCCATTCATTCCTAATGCCAGCGTGTAGTCCTCAAAGTCCGCCCTAAAATTGTCCCAATTGCTAGCAAGGTCCCCGGTCATCCTCATTTCGGCGGGTGGCGGAATGTGTGTCGCCATGATGGTGCTAGCTTCGGTAGCCGACTGCGATCTTCGGTAGCCGACTTCAAACTCCCTCGTCTACCTTATGCTTTCTCTTCCTCCTCGCTGGCGGCGTCACTGTCACTGCTGCAGACACCTATGCCAGGGTCCAGCTACTTCTGACACCATGTTTGTGTGAATAATCACTCAGAGACTCTGGTAGGTATATGCATTGTGCATTTGTATTATTAACTGCTTACAGAACATTACATTGCCGCTCTTCCTGCTGGGACGTACCATTTCTACTCGGCCATGGGGGTGGGCCCAACAGTCCCTTATTACACTAACCCCCACACCAAATGGTCAATGTAAACATTCCTGTGGTTACCAGAGCGAAACCAACAGGGAGAATCTTAACTTTCTGTTATTCTCAATATCTAGGCACATTCACTTCTAATGAACCATACATTCATATTGTGGTTGTTAATGCTCAGATCCTCCATCATTTACCAGTTTGAAATGCAAATCACACCTTTTTGGGTATAAACCTCAGATTTGGAATGTAAGTGACTGTTCAGTGTAACACCAGCCCAGAAGAGAAGAGATGTAGAGGTCAGCAGACATTACGCTATCATACTAGTTTGCCATATGATGAAAAAGTCCCTTGTGAGCTAATCTCACCCTTTACTGAGAATGGATGGAAACAAATATATATTTCTCCCTAAGTTACTGGTGTTTTTAAGAAATTGAGGGATAATAAAAAATACAATGGCTTTACTATTGTTCCAAGCTGGTTCTTAGCAAAATCATTTCAAAATGGATTTCAACTAAAGAGTCATTTTGGGAAACAGGTGCCCTTTGATTTCCTTTACAAGGCAAGAAATGTTATTATGTGAAACTCTTCTGAATCTAAGACATTCATTGTCTTTTTTTTCTTTGGGAATACTTAGGAGTACATGTATCTGTTAATCCTTTAATCCTTTTCCATATATTGTACAAGGCTGGATCCTAAGCAGAACTTTGTAAGCCAAATCAATAAATATGATGTGTTTAATGAAGCCCTTTTTACATTAGCATTTGTCATGGAGTTGTTCTAATTATAGTAAGCTTTTGGGTACTATCTAAAAAAATATATAGTTCTATTTAGCACCATTTTATCAGGTTGTAGTTGTCAAATTGAAATGGAGGGCAGACCAGTATTCACAGAAGAATGATTTTTTTGTTCTTCTATCGGTTTCTCTGTCTTCTTTTCTACATATTTCTTCCTATTTTCTCTGCAGCATTCTGTGAGGAGGGTTGTAGAAGCGGAGGTACCTGTGTGTCGCCCAACACCTGTGTCTGCCCCTCAGGCTTTACAGGACGCCACTGTGAGACAGGTAAAATTGACTGTATGACTACTCAAAACTACAAAGCACTGCTGTTTCCAATACCAACTCTGCGCTACGTGACTGTGGCAAGGGCAAGTAGCACAATGCTACTGTGATACACCATTATTTAAATTACCCTCCGACAGCTCTTTAATCTTGGAGTAGTGTCCCTTATGTATCAAAGCAAGGGTTATCAACTTCCTTGCATTTCTTTTAGAGCTGCTAAGACAAAGCCCAGTCTATATTGGGTCCCCTAAGAAAGCTAGGCATGGAGAGCACGCTTTCATAGCCCTGTTGCAATGGCTGTATCTACTTTGCTGTGGACAAATCAAAAGACACTGAACTGGCCACTTAACCACACGCACGATTAACCACCAATAAGGCCAACCAGTTTGGAATGATTACACCCATACAAGCAACTTTTAATGACACCGACGGCCGTATAAACAAATACCTGCTCATTCAACCTTGAAAACAAAGTCAGCAACCATTCTTCTCTCTTGCAAGTGGGTCAATCTCTGCTTTTTTTCAAGGGAAGTGATTTTGTATGTCTTTTTGTGTTACATGTGTGAGGACCCTAGAATATATTTGTTCTTATTATGTGCAGCCAGTGATGAATGGTTGATGGGTGTTGCTATTTGTGGAGTAAGCTTATAGTATTGTCTTAATTGTGGTAAACTGGCAACTCATTTTATATGTAGAAAAAAAGTGTTACCGCTCTGCTGCAGACACCCTGGATGGCAAGGACCCCACAGTTGTTGGCCTGGTGGGTGGGGTCCATGAGAGCACGCTGCCCCTTCTGTGTTTAAAGTCAGTTCCATGCCTGGCTTCTACTAATGAGTTTTCTTCCTGTGGCCTTCCTAATGGAGTCTTAGAGGGGCTACTTGATATATAATTTTTCATTGTGCATCCACATTTGTATTACTTACTTGAATACCAAAAGTACTCTTAAGTACACAGAAATAGAAACACAAACACAGACAAAAAGTGAGCGAATCACACACATACATAACAAGCACACATCCAGCACTGGAAAAAATTAAGAGACCACTCCTAATCTTTCATAAATCAGCATCTCTACATGTATGGCAGCCTTTCCATTCCAGTGTCTGTTAAATTCCGTCACAGGGACACCTCATTTTACTTAATTTAGTACTGATTAAGTGATTACCTGACCAAATCGAATTTAATGAGGAAAAGTATAACTACTGCTGTGGTCATCACTATCCTCTTGCAATAGCACCAGCTGGATGGCAAAAACAGTGCAAGTAGTTCCTCAATGGTAATTTGAATAAAAAACTATTCAGCATAACAAAAGAGTTGAAAAGAAAAGCGTCTTTTAGAGATGTCTGACTGGATAAATAGCCATGTCTCCAAAAGGTTTTTTGAATTTGTCCTCTTTAAAGAGACATCCCAAAACCTCGTGTTGTAGTCTTATTTAGTTGTTTGTCCTTGTCAACGAGACCTCTCAACACGTTTTGTTGTAGTCACATTCAGGATTTTATCTTTTACAGAACCTCTCAGCATACCTTTGTGCTATAGTGTCTTAAATACTTATGGTATAGACCGTTAGGTTAGTTGGGAGGCCGTTGAATCGTGTTGGTATGTAACTATGTTTTGTGTTGTAACTGTATTACTTTAGTGGAATAATTTGTGTTACTTTGGAATATAGATTACCACGGCATTCCTCATTCTTCTCCGTACTCAATCTCGTAGGTCTACTGGTAATTACACACACAAGTTATTCTAAGCGACCAGACTGAGTCTCTGAGGCCTGGAATTCTTTAAGCTGTTTGGTTGGCCCAGGAACATGTTACTGTCGAGTCATCACTGAGTCGGTGAGCATAATTAACTTTCTTTTAGACCCAGGAACCCACGCCATTTTACTGTCTACGGCCTACACATTATGGACGCTTATGAGAGATGATAATATGCCCATTCACATATGTACATGTGACCAGACTGATCGTCATTGAGTTCTGGGTTGCTACTGTCTATTGTCTTCTGCACTTGACTGATGAGGAGCACTGAGGATATTGTATCCGTGAAACATAAAATCGAAAGATTGCTTACCTTTACTAATAACATCATGGTCATTGAGGTTGCACATGTTTACAAACAATATGATTATTTAAACATTTGTAGATTTTTACTTATCACTAAGGTTATGTTCCCTTGCACTTATTTCCCTAGTGGTAAACTTTACCAACCACTCTCCTGTTTTACTCCTCTACACTGTCATTTACAAAATCAATAAAAATGAAATATCATGCAATTGAACAAAATAGTAATGCAGACCATAATTGGAAATGGGGTTGTATTTTTTAACTATATTGAGAATTTCAGATATGGTAATTAATGACATGCTATTTAATTTTTTGTTGCTAATAATTACAAAACATTGATGGCTGCATGAAGTTATTATTTGGTATATAAGATATTTTTCGAAACTACAGTTGACCAGAGGCCTTTTTTGCTGGCCTTGTGATGTCAGAATTAGAAAAAAATATTTTTTTAATTTAATATATATTTTCATTAACACTATATGTATTTTACAAGTTCGTTCCCATCAATCTACTGACATAGTTTCATTGCTGTTCTCTCCCTCGGTTGTGTTGTTCCCAGTGCAGCTCATAAGAGCTTTTATTCAAAGAGATTGTTCACATGTGCTGTTTCAGCATCAAAATCTACCCTGGGGCCTATAGAATTTTGAGTGATTCCCATCTTCTGCTGAGGCAAATGGGGAGGATTTTGTTGATTGTCATATTCTTCAAACAATCAGATTTTGAGTCACGTCCCTGCCTCCGCGAGCGTGCAGAAGAGGGTGCCCGTGCTCCTGAGTTTCCAGTACGCACAGGTTCTCACACCTGTCATCAATCACCACTCACACACCTGTCTCCACTCACCTCATCACCGCAGTACAAGTACAACTCCCTGCCACTTCTCCCCTGCCAGATCAATGGTTTCATGTTTACATGCCACATCTCGCGTTTACCAGACTCTCGTCCTGCCTTCCCGCGTTCCGACCGATTGCCCGTTCCCGATGATTCTGCCTGAGCCCTGCCTGTACATCTGTTCACTGCCGGTATTCTGATCTCTCGCCTGTCCCCGACTACTCTGCCCGTTCCCTGACTGTACTTCTGCCGCCCGCTCGTTTACCGACCATCTGCCCGTCCCCGACTACTCTGCCTGCCGCTCGTCTGTGCCTTCGCCACCGGTACGTGAGACGACTCACCTCCCGTCCCCGTCTGTTCTGCCTGTCTCTTCCCCACTCGCTCCCAGTCCGCGCTTGGATCCTCACCTGAGCCCTTGACATTTTGAGTTCGCCATAAGGAGCATATTCTTTGACACGCAGCAGCCTTCTAGTTAGCGTTGTTGCTTATGTGTGCATTTTTCAGGTGGTGTGATCGAAGAGCCAGGTATCCAACTGAGGTAAAACTAGTTAGGACGTAATGTATGAGCATGTAAGAATTATTTTTCTTTTCTGAGTTTTACATTTTTAGATGTAATGCTTGCCGTTAGATTTTTTGTTTAGATTTGTACTGAGCCCTGTTGTTTTTTAATGCACAATAGATCAGAAATGGATTTGGTGGCGGATTTACTGGCAAAGCCTCTTGAGAAAAAGTGGAAATTGCGAGGAACCCCCCACCTAGAAGCGTTCTTTGTTGTTTATTCACAAAATATAGTACATGTCTGTCTTAGATGTTCAGCCTTCTTTCCATCTCTCTTGGTCTTCTTGGTGCTTCTCCAAATGTCTTTGTCCTAAACAGCCCATATATAAGAACACATTCCCTCAACTTTCTAGCTGTTATCCAATCGTATAAGGGCAATGTATATCACAACCTCCCTATTCCTAGTCCCCCACGCTTTGGAATGTAAGGGGGATGTGTGGAGTTAATGTTCAACCATATTCCTTTGTGCTGTTTCCAAGGACGTACAGAAAGTTACATACATTTGCAAAGCAACAGTACTCTGTGTTGTGTCCTTTAGAATTG
>JACXGJ010003401.1:0-54146 GCA_016801105.1 Esox niger
CGAGACCAACATCAACGAGTGCCTGAGCCAGCCTTGTCAGAACGGAGGCATTTGCCAGGACAGGGAGAACACCTATATCTGTTCCTGCCCCAAGGGCACTGCAGGTACAAGAATACACTCCCCAAACACACCCGTGCACACACACACACACACACACACACACACACACACACACACACACACACACACACACACACCAATACTGCTATCTCATCCACATTGTTATAAAGGACTCTAGCTGGGAGGAAGACCGTTCACACAGCGGTTCCTCTTCACGTATTTCACACATCTGTCCTCTGCAGAGTTGAAGATTTACTCTTTACATGAGAACAGACATCAGTAGTCTCTGATCTCTTACTGCAACTGTGGTCCACTGCAGCCTTCTGAGAGGACGGTCTCTATAGTGTTCACTTAGGGGGCCTTCCAAATGGCACCTCATTCCATTCATAGTGCAGTGCTATGCCCTGTATAGTATACTACCCTTGAGCTGATTTAGCCTTTAGGACACTTTCTAGGAAATATAGAATAGGGCTTTGCTGTTTTGGGGGGGGGCACTGGCTTAGTTGGCTAGTGAGATTTGTCATGATTCACCTTTAGCTGCTGTCAATCTAAGAACATTGGATGGAAAGCCAAAACAACACTCCATTTGTGTAGAAGGAAGTTGCTTTGCTTAAGTCTCTGAATCCCCTCAAAGAATATTATGTGTACTTGTTGAACATTCTATTGCATTGTTGGAGCTAGTATCTTAAGCATTAGGCTACACCAGCAACATGCCACTAGAATCTTTATGAGTTACGACCTAGTTTACAGCAAGGATCTCTCTTCTCAATTAGAGTTAACTGCCTTGTTCAGGAACAGAGCAACATATTTTTTTAGCTTGCTGATTCCCGGGATTCGATATTGCAACCTTTTGATTACTGGTGTACACGTACTGTGTGAGGTCCCTCACCCATCACATCAATTTTACACAATGCCCAGGGGCAGTTCATGGACTCTGAGGTACTTTTCCCTCTTCTTTTATATCCCTGCAACTTCTGTCCTCGTCATTGACATCCTCTGCCGCTCACCTTGTGAACCTTTAGCCTTGTTTACCATCTGTCTCTCTTTAGTCCCACGGAGAAAAACAACACAGTGACAGCTTAGCCGGACAAACAACAAGGCTCTTAGTCAGAACATTTGTTTCCGTTAGTTAGTTCAGATGAAATAGCAATGAAACGCCATTTCACAGAACTCGTCTTTACATTGGCTGTGACCTTGTGCGTTCAGCCGGCTCACAGTGAAAGAAGCACCACAGCCGTGCCGCAGACAATGCCAGCTGGATGAAACGCTGTACCTCCGCGTGTTTTTAATAGAGTGTCTGTTCCAGGCTTTGAGGCGAGAGTGTCTGAGAGGAGAAGACAAAGCACCGGGAGTGCGGACAGGGTCAGGGACAAATAGGTATAAAGACTCATCGCTGTGTTCTCTCTTGGCGTCGCAGAGCTATCGAACCTGCTGCCGTACACAGATGCCCAACCATTCATTTTTCTTGCCTCCTGTGACCTGTTCTGATGTTCGAAGACCTGCGTGGTAGGAGACTGAATGGCAATGGAATCGCTCTGTTCTCGTTCTGTTAGCTATAAAAAAAATATCAATACATCCTCCAACTTCCCTCCACCCCCTTCCTCCTTCACTAGTTAGATGACCGCACGCTCTAGCATTTTTCCACTTTATAAAAACTTTCTTGATATCCGTTTATTCACTAGCGCCTTTACCTCTCTCCCTTTCTTTCCTCTTTCTCTTCTCCCTTCCTTCCTTCCCCTCTCTGTCTCTGACGTTCCTACCGTTTTCTCTCCGTTCCTTCCGCGTGTCTGTGTTGTCAGCCGAGTTAATCTGCCCCAGTGTCTCTGCTGCTAATCCCCACAGCAGGACGACTCTGTCACTGTGCCTCTCATTTGACTTTTCCGGTGTGACAGTGACAGGAGACGGGTGATGGCGGGGACAACACGGACAGCTCCAGCTGGATGGGGGGGGAGAAGAGGAAGGCAGGAGAGGGAAGGAGAATGAGAGGGATAGAGGGAAGATGAGACCGACAGAGAAAAATGGAGAAGTTAGCAAAGTGAGGAAGGAAGGCAGGGGAGTCGGGGTTTCCTGCTGTATAAATTGGGACCACATACCACCCCTCCATGTCACTAAAACAACAGAGCTGCCTCCGTTGGAGGATTTATGAATGTGGGCAGAGAGAGAGGCTGTCAGGGGTCGCATCAATGGTTCATTGTGTGTCTGTGTGAGTTGTTTCAAGACTATGTGTTGTGTGTGTGTGCGTTGTGTGTATGTTGGTGTAAACCAACAAAAAAAGCACATTTGTTTTTTTCATCCAAAATGAGTGCTATTTTATATATATATATATAGAACAGTAGTGTATATATACTTTCACTTAGACATTTACTTGTTTTTTAAAGAAATGCTACATTTAGGTCCATTAAAATAACATCCAATTTATCAGAAATACAGTGTAGACATTGACAATGTTGTTAATGACTTTTGTAGCAGGAAACAGCTGATTTGCAATGGAATATCTACAGTACATAAGCATACAGAGATCCATTATCTACAAGCATCACTCCTGTGTTCCAGAGGCACATTGTGTTTGCTAATCCAAGTTTATCATTTTAAAAGCCTAATTGATCACTAGAAATCCATTTTGTGATTATTAGCACAGCTTAAATCGATTATGCTGATTAGAGAAACCAAAAACTGGTCTTCAGACTAGTTCCGTTTCTTCAGCATCAGCATTTGTGGGTTTGACTACAGGCTCAAAATGTCCAGAAACAAAGAAATGTATTTGAAAACCCATTAGTCTACTCTTGGTCTCAGAAATGACGGATATTCCATGTAAGAAATTGCCTCGTTGGCCAAGAGAAAGATCTCATTGGCCAGTCTGAGATATGGCTTTTTCTTTGCAAGTCCAGAGAGTGGCCCGATCACTGTTGATGTTGAGACTGGTGTTCTGCGGGTGCTTTTTAATGAAGCTGCCACTTGAGTACCTATGAGGTGTCTGTTTCTCAAACTAGACACAGTAATGTATTTATCCTCTTGCTCAGTTGTGCACCGGGGCCTCCCACTTCACTTTCTTATCCGGTTATAGACAGTTTGTGCTGTTCTGTGAATCAATTGGTGTTTTAAAATGATAAACGTAGAATAACAAACAAAACAAAGCATTGGAACACAGGAGTGATGGTGGCTGATGATGGGCCTTGGAACACCTACAGTATGTAGATGTTCCATAAAAAATAAGACATTGTGAACACTGTATTTCTCATCAATTTTATGTTATTTGAATCAACCAAAAATATTTAAAAAACAAGGACATTTCTAAGTGATGAAAACTATTTATAACATATGTATATATTATTGTCACATAAATCTCGTTATACTGCAAATTTGAACATTTCACTGAAAATTACACAAATCAATAATTTGCATAGTAAATATATCTTTGTAATATTTGAGTGTATGAAATGTAAGAAAGGCACTTTCTCAACAGTGTTTTCAAGCACAATACGATTCTCACCATGAAACTATATCTCACTCCAACCAAATGAAACAATCTTGTGATAGACTTTTAAGAAACATGCCTGCCAATGAACAACTGAATGCCATGATTAGATGGGGAAAAATAAATATATTTCATGAATTATATAAACAAAAGCTGTGAATTTGTCAAACCTGCTAAATATTCCTAATTGACATGTGTGGATTTGTGTTTGTGTGTGTATGTGTGTGTATATATATATGTATAAGTGACATGGTAGCCAGAGTTAACTGAGCCTCGCTCAGATCCATTTATTTTGATTAGTTGATCACAGCTTCATATACCCCACAGGGGAATAAGGAACAGCTATTTCCTCCACAAACAGACCAGGACAAAGGAGTCTTTGACAGTACTGCAGCTCCTCTGAGGGCCCCCAGTGAACCCCACAGCCCTAGGTTCTGTTAGCGGGGCCCAACGCGACCTATGTGTGTATTCAAGCGTGTGTGTGCATGGGTATGAGTAGTATTCCCTGAGTGTGTGTGTGTCTGTGTGTGTAAGACTGGGACAAGGCAAATACAACATTACTCATAGTGCCCAGAACCTTTGTCTTGGCTAACACTACTCACCAATGCTGTGTAGAGCAGAGACAAGAAAGATACTCTCCTGAGAAAGTTTATGGTATAACGGACACCCTAAATGAGAGATCAACAATAGGCCCAAAAAAATATGTGGGGGGTTGTTTCGTCCCACAAATATTTAAAAAAAATAACCAGGGATCCAATTAAAAAACGTTTCACCTAAAAACCGGCTTTATATAAAAATGTACTTCATGCAACTGGTCTTATAGTCAAAGAATGAAATTATATGATGTTCATTATGAACAAAAACATTTTAATAAAAAAATGCAAATCAAAGGGCAATATGTAGAGATGTTGCATTTTTGAAGTGTCCATACTATGTATTCAACAGAAATAATTTTGGATGCATACAAAGGCGCATTCTAAAATAAAAAATATATATTGCTCAACAAAAGCAGCACCCTCAAAAAGAAAAGACGTGCCCTCTGTCTCCTCCATTCACATCACTTAGAAAATGGGAATAAATTATTCTAATCAAGCCCAAAAACAAACAATGGCAGATAACATATCTAACATTCTTGCATTTAAAATGTGGCCAATTCTAACTTAATGTCATCTAACGTAATATGTCGTAGTGAATGTATCCCAGATGTACACATACTATGTAACTTCTACCCCTGTGAGACCGAGAGTTAAATAGTTGATAGAGCTGTCCAATATCGGGTTGGGCCAATAACAACATGTATATAGGATTGGATTCTGTGATGCGTTGTGCCTAAGGACCTCTCTCAGTCTTCCGTATTATTTTGTGGTGTATACCACACACCCTTGTGCGTTATTGCTTAATAGTAGAAGTTTTTTTTAGTTTTTTTTCTGGCCAATCAACTATCCTCTCAGAAGATCATTGAGGCTTGGCGGGACTGAAGAGTATCACCTGAGATGTGCTGAAATCAGAGTTACATACAAGAGACATATTTGATCCATCCTCTTCCACCCCACCTAAAGCCTAAATTTCTGTGAAACAAAGACCATGTGTGAGTTTAAGGCTGGTTATACAGTTGGGACTTAAAGATGGCACATAATGATACTAACAACACAATTGTTTAATGGATATTGACTGTAATTGACAATATGTTAATTTTTTATTTACGGTTGTACATTAAACAACACAAAAAAATCACAGAGGATCTGCTGTGAGTAGTAGATAAAAATGATTTGATCTACTTAACTGAATTATGGTGGTTTTCATTTAGTAAATTCCAGTGAATGGGTGTTAGTATGGCCATAACTACAGGCACAGCAGTCACACATAGTCTATTCAGTGGCCGGGGTTTGGCCAGACTCCCAGAGACAGAGAGGGAGAGCAGAAAAGATAGGAGGGAAGGGGACAGAGGGAGAAAGAAGAGGGGCAGCTCTAAAGAAAACAACACATAAGAAATATTATATTTACAATTTTCTTATTATTTAGACTTGAAATTCTAAGACCAGGCTCTCTATTCAGTGGCGCCATGTGGTACAACAATCAACAATCCCCAAATCTAAAATTACATGCAGGGCATAAAACATATAAACAGCTAATTTATTTGAGACCAGGACATCCAGACATTCTGGAGGTCATCCTAGTAATGAGGAGTGCTTTAACTAAAAGCATTTTTGCCCCAATCAGAGGTGAACACCAAAAAGTAGCCTGTGTTAGGAACGTATCAAATTATCACTTTATCTCCGAGATAGAAGTGAACTGAGGTAGACAGCAGGATTTACAGAAACTGTCACAGCAACAAATAAATATTGAGTTTTACAGCAGGTCAGGGAGAGTCAGCCCATTCTGAATGTGTAAAAAAGCTATAATCTGCACCAAATGATTTCCCTGGTTTTGTTATCTGGGGAAAAAGCATAAAGGGTCTCTCTTTGTATTCTGTCTCTGTCCATTCTCATTTTGGCTTCTTTCTTTCATCCCTTGCTCTACTTGATCCTTAACCACAATGTGCTGCTTTCTGTTCTGTACCACTGAGTTGCCTACACATCTTCCAGTCTAAATGTGTGAAATCTTTGGAAGAAAGTGGATAATATAAGAGCTGCAGGTATTTTGTATTAACAATGTGGTTTAATGTACTATCTAGGGAATAGGGTTTACATTGGGACTACGAGCTAGTAGGAGATATTTGGGCAACATTTCTGTGAATTTGTTCCTCAGTAGCATCACCAAGAGCTCAACTATTCTGTCAGTGTCTCTGTGGAAGCCACAATCTGCCAACAACACCCATCTTAGCGGGTCAAAAACCATAATGGCATCTTATACTCTTCATATCCATTATTGGCCCTGGCCAAAAGTAATATATTATATAACAAAGCCACTCAATGTAAGAAATAGAGTCCAATTTGGAACGCGGACCAACATTATGCAACAGACAAAAGGTTTACCTACTTACTTCTAAAGACAAGCTCAACCTTTTCACTATTACCTTTCTTGACCAAAACAAAATACACAAGGAACGAGATGTTTTTAAATGATGGCAATAGTTATGTCTAAATCGAGTGCCATATCTACATTATAATAAGGGTATTACATTGATATTTATTTTTGCAATGACAGAGATTACTTGAGATATTGAATCTGTGAGATAGAGGTATCAGCCCTTCTACTCCAAATGGCTTGTAAAAGCATGTATCTTATCTTCATCTCACTGGGGAAAACAGATTTTATATTTTCTAAAGCAGAAGTGAGAAAAGGCCTGTCTGTCTGTCTTTCCAGATGTCTGTCTGTCTTTTGGTCTGTCTGTCTGTGTATTTGTGAGAAAATAATGTGTTTGTGTATATATATGTGCTGTATTGTGTCCATGTGTTATCCCCTCTGTCCTGGCTCATTCTAAATCAAACTGTTTTTAGACTGTGAGGCTAGGCTGGTTCTGGTGGTCTGTATTCACATCTATATTAAGACTGATGACTAGGTATTGGGAACAGTGGTTTGTTTAGCTGCAAAATATAGAGGTCCCAAAGGACCGATGTGGTGAGACCTACCTGGAAAACAATGTGATCCAACACACACACCCACATACACAAACACACACACATACTTACAATTTCACACAGGCACGCACACACACAGTCCAAATACCTCACCTCATCTAATCTGACTACTGGAGACTTAGCGTATCAGCGACAGGAAGTCCTACATAGCCACTTCCTCTTGGGTCCAGGGACAATGGTCATTGTCGCCACAGCGACTTGGTTAACTGATACGGTGTGACCTCATCTCCATACGCCCTCGCACCATTGAAGGGCAATAGCGCATGTTTGTGTGTGTGTGTGTGTGTGATTGTGTACATACCGTGGAAGCCCGATAAATCGCCTACCTTGAAATTCAGGGAGCAATGACAGATTGACTGGGATGTGGCGCCACATAAAACTGAAAAACAAAACAGATAAACAAGAAAAGGTTTCAAAACAGCATTGTTGTCCGAAACTCCAAAAGGCTCATTTGTCTGACAGGTTGATGCTTATCAGTTGTTTTGAAGGTCTCTGTTTCCAAAATGGCTCTAACATTCTGGTCAAAAGCACTGTGACCATTCAGGGGGCCAGGCTGTTGATAGTTTTTTTTTAATCTTGATATATGAGTGTCTATGTGTGTGTGTGTGTGTGTGTGTGTGTGTGTGTGTGTGTGTGTGTGAGTGTGAGTGTGTGTGTGTGTGTGATGTTTGTCAGAATCTCTCTGTCCTCTGTAGTCAGCAACTGCCTTCAAGAGGAAGCTGCCGGGGATTAAACTCTTCACTCACACAATCTGCCTCTCCATCTCCCCACCTCTCCATCTCCCCACACTTGTCAACCTGTATCAGTTTACCCCTTCATTCCAATGCTCCAGCTATCCCTCTCTCCGTCTCTCCGTCTACCTCCATCCTGTCCATCTCCCCGTCACTACCACTCCATCGTGATGAATCCACACCTTACACAGCTCCTGCTAGGACCCTGGGTAGATCTCACTAGAGTCAAAGAGAGACCGAGTGTGTGTGTGTGTGTGTGTGTGTGTGTGTGATTCACAGATTCATAAACATTCATGTATAAGAGGAAGTTGTTTTGACATTGATCCTGTGTTTGTTATCTGTGGTACCAAATATAACAGCAATTGTTGCTGTGACGACTAGGCCTGAGAAAGGTTCTTGTTTTAGAAGTCGTGTGCACGTTAGTGGTGTGCAACATGGAGCCATCGCGGTGCTGACGAAGTTCTAAAACATGTCTGAGCAAGTTCAGCTTTCACAGCGGGCTTGCAGTGCAGATATTCAGGATCTTAGGCTATGTACTGTACATAAGAAGGCTGTACATGGCCTTCAGATTGCAGGCCTACGTAAAACAAAAGCAAAGAGGCAAGCGACTCACAGCTCTGTGTGAGCAGTCACGACTAGCCTTGTGGTGTGTGAAAGAGGTCGCTATCTCGACCCTTGAGTGTCGACACGCGTAACGACCTTGGGTCCTGTTTGAATGACAATTTGATTTGTGGATTCGAATAAAGCATTTAAAATGGGTGTGCGCGCGCGCGCGTGTGTCTGTGTGACTCTGTGGAGTGATTGAGTTTTATCCCACTGCCACAGAGGATGTGTCATTCTGACTCTTTTGTTCAGTTTAGCGGAGCCTTGTCACTTCGATTCTGTGTGTGCGCGCATGCCGCGTGCATGCTATGTGCCTGTGTGTTTCCACCCGCTGTCAGCTTTAGTTATTAGTCACTCAGTCTGTCTCGAGACGCCTTTTTTCGTCAAATAATTTCTAAGTAATAAATCCATAAGCAGACAGATGTAAGCTGGGGACCAAATACACCCATATATTCAACATTTCCTATTAGACATATATCTCCCTGGATGCTTGATGTTAGTTGATGAGAAAGAAGAGCAATCACATCCCCCTCTGTGGAATCCTCCAGAGAATTAACCATTCTCATTCTCCAGACTGTTCAGATGAAGGCTAAGTAATATACAGATTGTCTGTTTTGATCTTTGTAACCTCTTTTAAATCCTAATATTATGAGTGTGCTGTGTGTGTGTGTGTGGGGGGGGGGGGGACTATATTTAAAAAACAAACATTGCGTTTTAAAGATCTAGAACAGTGTGCATACTCTGCTAAGGACAAACGTAGAAATGTTTCACTGATCCCTCCCCCCTATAAATAATAGATCTGAAGTGAAAACAAAATTAAATTGACAACCAAGTAGATGAAACACTATAGTTGTTTATTGACGGATTTACAGTGGCTTTACCTTCTGACACTGTCACCAGGACTGACCTTTCCATCTGGAAATCAGTTGGGTTTTAACTTTCTACTGAGAGTAAGTAATAAAATAAACCAGGATCAATTTTGAAATTAGGTTGTACATCTGTCGTTGTTGTTTTATGTCAGTCACTAACATTCACACAATTACCTATGTTTGTTTACCATTTTTAGATTGGCTGCCAGCTATTATCAGCAGTAATCATGGCCGAATACTGACCAGTAATGTGACCAAGGTCCCCAAACTCCAAAGGGACCCTGATTTTACTACCTCTCCACCCCATTGTTAAATATGGAGAATTCAATTCAGTGTGTCATAAAAAAGCTAAATCTATACCACATGGAAAATGGTTATGCAATTCAAATTTTGTGTATAAACTCCTATTTTTATTTCCACTGTCAAGAGGGGGGTGTCTAATTTTCCAGACTGTTCAGATAGAAGCAGACACTATGCATATATGTGAATATGCATAGTGTTTGTTTTGATCTTCGTACCCTCTTTTAAAGGGTACCTTGCTTCAAGGTGGGGGGCCCACGCACTAAATCTTGCTTAGGGTACCAGAAAGACAAGAGGCAGCCCTGAACATCACAATCATATCAGAGGAAACTAGGACCAGATGTTATGACCCCTGTTTTGCATTGCTCTGTCCTAATTACACCTACTTTGAAATAACCATTTGCATTATTGTGATTAAGTTGCACAATGATACCAAAAGCCTCAATTATACCAGATTATAAATTCATTATGATATTCTCTAATACTGTCCAGCTGTTGTGTTTTGTCTGTTCTGCAAATGAAACGAACTAATCCAGACATACTGCAACTGGTCATTTGCTAACTTAAATCCTTCTTTAAGCTGCCCAAATAAAAAAAATACTAAAATGTGTCTTTCGGTGTTGATTGGTTAAAAAAAAGCTAAATAAATACGTTTCCATTATATTCTGGTCTATATATGGGAAGATAATTAAAAAACATCTGCAAACATCTGTAACGATAACGGCATTTCTATGATGCATCTCTGAAATGTCATTGTTAATTTAATTGTTATCCTGCTTACAATAAGTGTTATTTTTTCTCAGTACGAATATTATTTTGGAACCAGAGGACGGTTTGCATCTCTTGTGCCTGGATTTTACATCTGGCCTACTTCCGTTTCGCAGACCACACTTACACATGCAGGCACGCACATACGCACACACACGCACGTACACGTGTTCAGACCAGGGCACACAAACACGCATACAAACGTACGCCTCGCAGGACACAAAGGCAACGCATGCATAAAAAGTAACAAAGCAGTGACGAGGCAGGTGAATTAACTGTCAATAAAATTTTACAATACAAAATAATTAATGATCATATCCATAAAATGAAGCGTGCCATTTCCTAACCGTATTCAGGAATTAACCCTAACAACATAAAATAGATGTTAAGTACAAGTCTACTTGAGTGGTTAGAATAATGGATGGCAGAATATGTGCACTGTTTGGTTGAAGTGGTCGGTTAGTGGTTGTGGTTTTGGAACAGGACGCACCGCCTTGAACTCCGCTTCCTCCATTTCGCATTGTTTATTTTCCAACTACTTCCTTCATTCTTCTGCTTGGAATAGAACAGACAGATTCGCCTTTCCGACTTGTTCACAGATGATATATTAGTTGTAGCGCACACGAGGAAGACGTTAGCAGTTATTCCGGTCAGTGCGCTCTAAAGCTGTAGAGCTAACATCCACCACGTACGTGTAATGGTTCTTTCCAACCACTAGAGGTCGGATAAAACTGTCACTTAACTCTGTACTGTATCTTATAAGCAGAATGATTTAAAATATGTCGACTAATTATCATGCAATGCAGACATTTATTTGTTTAACAAGACTTTCCTTTTTTAGTTAATAATTGCAATGTAATATAATTTTACTAAAATCACTCACTGTGTTTCTATAATACAAAAGTTTTTTGCTTCAATGACTAAATCAAATTAGAAAAAGACTAAGACAGCCACATCCAAGAAAATCAGCAGATGCCAAAAACATCCATTCCTGACTTTGGCAGGTAGTGATGAAAATAACTTTCAAGTCCCTGTAACTGGAATGACATAATGAGGATCCAGTGGTCAGAAACCTCTGAATGTAGGGAAGGTATTGTTAAAGCAGGTAACATTGTCATTATGTACGAACAAATGATTACTTTCATTATAGGATAGGTAACACACCGATATCATGTGTTTTAATACTCATATTCCAGAATATGATGGCTGATTTAAAGAATCAAGTACCTCATAAAAATATCTTCAGTCACAAGATGAAGAATGAATGAATCAGCTAATTGGAAGCTGGGGATGATGAGGTGGCCATGCATGTATGACGGCTTGATTGGAAATTCAACCAATAAAACAAAGGTTTACACCCCTATTCTAACAATAAGGGCCGTGGGATATTTACAGACCACAGAGGGTAAGGACACCTGTTTAATGTCCAAACCCGAAAGACACCCTAGGGGGCCAATGTCCCCTTTACTGCTCAGGAGCACCTGGAATCCATAGACAAGAGCAAGGAGTCAAGTACTGTTAAAGCATGTTATTTACCTCGCCAGGATTGTAGTGTCATTTCCTACTGTTGGGGGAAAAAACACTACAAAAAGATTACTACAAAAAGACCCATTACAAAAAGACCACTACAAAAAAGACCACTACAAATAGACCACTACAGAAAAGACCCACTACAAAAACAGACCAATTACAAAAAGACCACTACAAAAAGACCACTACAAAAAGAACTATTACAGAAAGACCACTACAAAAAGACTCACTACAAAAAAGACCCACAACAAAAAGGCCACTACAAAAAGACCCACAAGAAAAAAACACTACAAAAAAGACCCATTACAAAAAGTTGGTCTAGAAATGATTGTCTTTAAAATGTATGATTTTTTCACACAGCTCAGTCAACTATAATATTTGCCAGGACCAACATCCTTGGAAGAGAATGGTCTTTTGGCGGATGTCCACAATAAGCTTTGACCTGCCTGCAAGAGTCACTAGAGATGCTATGTGCCAAGGAATGCTTTGACGTCTCAAAGCACCTAGAACCTGTCCTTTGGAGCCTCCCGGTCCCAACTGTTTTGTTGACAACTTTTGATGGAATTCAATGCAGGTAATGTTATACCAATGCCGTTTTATATATCGTAAATATCTAAGCCTACTTTAACATATTATGCAAATTATTTATTGTAAACAACACATGGGCCTTTAAAGAACAGGATCAATATTCGGTCTAAAATAAAGGGCAGTAGTTCACATGAAACCCTGATTTCCTTAGAGACGAGTCATCCATCAATATAGAAAACAGACCAAGACACAAATACATTAGCTTCGCACAACACTGGATCAGTGATTGTAAACATGTGAATGGAAAACCTAAGCTCAGAGCAACACTGTATACTGAACTGATACCCCTTTGTGAGTAGGCTCATCCTATGATTGAGGATGGTCTTGTTTGCATGTAGTGTTAACACTAAGGAATAGCAGGCCATGTTCTTTAAATGATAAAATCATATTGTACGGTGCCAATTATTATGGTGTGTGTTTGAGTAACTGGTTGTGTTCGCACAAACAGTTTATTATTGCCAACCTGCCCTCCATTTAGGACTTATACAAAACCAGAGTCAGTAAAAGAGCAGGAAACATCGCTGCAGAACCATCACACCATGGATACATCCTGTTCCAGCCCCTCCCCTCTGGTAGGTGCTACAGAGCACTGTACACCAAAACCAACAGACACAGGAACAGTTTCTATCCCTGGGCCATCACTCTGATGAACAGTCAGCTTTGGTCACTTAGTGCCAGGCACATAACCTGTATAACAACCCAGTAACTCTGACACTACATTCACCTGTCTCCTACTTTTTTTTGTCATCCTGCAATTGAGTGTTGTTCATATACTGTATTCATATATATCCACCTACCTCATGTACATTGCACCTGCACTTAAAATTATTTATTAATTCAAGCATTGTTTGCACTTTGGTATATATATATATAGATCACATCCATTGTCGTTATGTAAATAATAATATGTGCACAATAATATATATTTGAAGCACCCTTTATACCCTGCTCATTGCACTACTCTCTCGCCAGTCTTACTATTTTGTTGTTTGGTTTATTTTGTGTATTTGATGTGGTGAAGTTGTCCTGTCCTCTTAGTAGAGAAACACCCCCAAAGCATAATGTTTCCACCTCCATGTTTGACAGTGGGGATGATGTTCTTGGGGTCATAGGCAGCATTCCTCCTCCTCCAAATACTGTGAGTTGAGTTGATCTCGAAGAGCTCACCCAGTAATCCTCTGAATCATTCAGATATTCATTGGCAAAATTCAGACGGGCCTGTACATGTGCTTTCTTGAACAGGCACACCTTGCGGCCGCTGCAGGATTTCAGTCCTTCACGGGGAGTGTGTTACCCATAGTTTGCTTGGTGACTGTGGTTCCAGCTGCATTGAGATCATTGAAAATATCCTCCTGTATAGTTCTGGGCTGATTACTCACCGCTCTCATGATCATTGGAACTCCACAAGTTGAGATCTTGAATGGAGACCCAGACTGACGGAGATTGACGGTTGATTTGTGTTTCTTCCATTTGCGAATAATCACACCAACTGTTGTCACCTTCTCCCCAAGCTGCTTGGCGATGGTCTTGTAGCCCATTCCAGCATTGTGTTGATCTACAATCTTGTCCCTGACATCCTTGGACAGCTCTTTGGTCTTTGCCATGTTGGAGAGTTTGATGATTGCTTCTGTGGACAGGTGTCTTTTATAAAGGTAACGAGCTGACATTAGAAGCACTCCCTTTAAGAGTGTGCTCAGCTCATTACCTGTATAAAAGACACATGGGAGCCTGGAATCTTTCTGATTGAGAGGGGATAAAATACTTATTTCCGTCATTAAAATACAAATCAATTAATAACCTTTTTGACATGCGTTTTTCTGGATTTTTTGTTGTTATCCTGTCTGTCACTGTTCAAATAAACCTACCATTAAAATTATAGACTGATCATTTCTTTGTCAGTGGGCAAATGTACAGAATCAGCAGGGGATCAAATACATCTTTCCCTTACTGTAAATATATTTGTGAGAACTAAAGTGATGGAATCTACATAAATATCACATTTTATACAATATTCCATACATTACAAACCAACCCTAAAAGAAAAACATCAGGTTGCCACCGAAGGAAAAAAACACCTAAATGTTTTAACATTTTACACAGTTCTGTAACCAAACAAGTAAACCAGGTGTGCTTAACATTGCATTCACATTTATTTTGAACTAGGCTGACATGAGAATCTATTTTGGCAATTACAAGTTGGCGCCAGGCTTTTAGACTTATGTGGCCAGTTGTTTTTGATAGACACAGTATTCAAAT
This sequence comes from Esox niger, assembly GCA_016801105.1. Taxonomy (NCBI): domain Eukaryota; kingdom Metazoa; phylum Chordata; class Actinopteri; order Esociformes; family Esocidae; genus Esox; species Esox niger. The sequence continues at coordinate 14,762 of JACXGJ010003401.1, forward strand.
GGACCTGTGGATGTTGAGCCGTCTGCTTGGGGGAGCCCTCTGCTGTAGCCCCAGCAGGGTGTCATTTGGCCGGGTGTGTGGCATCAGTGGGACACAGGGGGTCTGGAGAACCACAGAGAGGCTGGGAGACATGGAGGATAAAAGAAAGCCCTATGTATGTCAAAGCTTTGAGAGAAACGTTCCGCTCAGGGTGGTGGGTAGGTGTGTGTGCGTGTGTGTGTGTATATGTGTGTGAGTGTGCATGTTTGTTTCTAACAATATCAAAGAAGAGCTGCAAGGGACATGGGTAGACATTTGGCAGGGAATAAGTGTTTCTTTTAAATGAAAGTAAAGGCCTAAAATACATAACTATTTTACATGATCTAATAAAGGAAGACCGGAAGAGCAATGAAACATAAGGTTTCAGTTGTAGACAAAAATGTATTATTACGTAAAACATTTGAAACATGCTAAAGCTCATAACCCACGTGCAAAGAAATTCCTTGTACAACTTCAAAGGCAGCTATTGAAAAGGATGAGTGTTGTTCAGAAATCTTTCTTAATAGCCATCCAGCAATTTAAAAATAACATTCTTCTTCTTTGTACTTTTTGGACAACTGTGCATTGTCCGAGTGCTGGCTATGGCTTATTATTAGCTCTGGCTTATTATTAGGATCATGTAAAAGGACACGGAAATACTATATATGCACAAACAGTTGTGTAGGCACAGTTTTCTGTTGGAAATGTAGTGAAGTTGTGTTAAACGCTGTATATTAAGCTTAAGCATTGTAAGCTTTACTGTGCAAACTGAACTGCACTCAAAGAGTTTAGTTATATTCAGGCTTTAAAATGAAACAACTTAATGTTTAGGTTTTGGTAATCATTCTGAGTGGTTTGGTTAAGGGTTAGATTTGGTAAAGGCTTAAAAGCAGAACAAATGGTATTCCCTCATAGGGCTAATAAAAGGTCTTCCTGTCACATAACATGTGACCCTTGGAGACAAAATGCATGTTTTATGCATGTCCTATTACCTACTTTACGATAATAGTGCATATCGATTGCTCCATACTTCAGTCTGAGACCACCATCGTTGAAGTCATTTTTTTTGAGGTCAACAGGAGGAGTGCTGCACAAAGCAAAGTCACCAGCAACTGGATCATTACATATTATATATGTTAAAAAGTTAATCATGCTGTGGTTCCCAACCTTTTTCAGTTACTGTACCACCGACAGAGTGTTTTTTGGCTTGGAGTACTTCCGATGTTAATTTCACTGCTAACCCCATGGTGTCATGAATGTTTTCAAGTACCTCCTGTGGAGTGGCCAAGCACCCCACCATTGATTTAGACCAACTTACATTATTTATTGCATACATTTTAAGACGTATAGTATTTTACAGTTGTTATTCTAATGTTGTTATTGTAGAGGAGATGGATGAGTGAATTGGAAAATAGGTGTGATTAGGCCATTATAATTTGGCCCTTATTATTAAGATAACGGCCATGGGAATTTTTGTAATCAAAGAAAGTTAGAACACAACCCATCCAAAAAACAGGACCCTATGCAGGGTAACCGCTGCAACACTGTTAGTTAAATATTGTGAGATTTTGCCAGCTGCAAAACATGCCCACTGGACACCCTAGACAATGTCCCCCTCAGGGAAACAAGAGCTTATCATCTGGAGAAATAGCCAGCCATAACATGCATTGATTCGCTAATGGTGATTAACACCTGGGAAACATGACTTGACTCACCGACAAAGTGGACAGGTAAGAGAAAAACTGACTGTTCACTCCTGAGAAAGAGAGACAAAACCTAGATCCTGAGGAGTTAAACTCTGAGGAGAGGAGAGGGAATTCGGAATGACATCCATCTCCAGTTATTGCTCTTGACATTTGGGCAGCGTCTCGGTGCACATGCGCAGTGGACGCCGTACTTCGGGCTAGTCGGGGCGGACGTATGCAGCAGAGAGAATGAATAATAAAGTGTCAAACCTGACCTACGCGTTCACTTCATTTTAGACATCCCGTAGACATCCCGTTACTTGACACATTTCACCCCGCCTCATACCTCTCCCCCTTTTCACCTCCCACTCTCCAAAGTCGTGGCGTAGAGGGTCATTCTCTAATAAATGTGGGTTAAACTTCGGAATAAAAAGTACCTCCGCGTTGCGCTTTGCCCTGTGCTATTTTACATAACTGTGGAGTAATAGGTCTAGGCCTATCTGTTGAACTGCGAAAACGAATTGGACAGTGACGAACATCAGAGTTTTGACAGCTTATGAAGCACATTGTGTATGCCCCAGCCTGTCGCCTTTAGGAAAAAAGCACCTGGAACTGAATGCGCACGCAGGGTTAGAGACATTAAAGCAGTCCCTGTAGTTGAGATTAGCCTACAATTCCACTCGGTATCTACCCTACTATTAAGGATATTTAAGTCCCTTGGGTCTCAACCCGCCTCCAATAGGTGACTCTTTTTGTCTTAGACAGTGCCTCTCAACAAATTGACTACTCCTCCCCTCTGTCCCCTGCTTTTTGTAATTTGCTCTCGCGTGTCTTGTTTGTGTCTGTGAAGCCGCCCGATGACCAGAGCAGACAGGGATCTCACCTTGTCCTTAATAGACAGACCGACCGTAGATTGAGAGAAGAAAAAAAGAGAGCTACATATAAATTACGCGAACACTGCGACGGACCCGACCTCCTTCACCTCCCGAGGAAGACGTAATCATCATCATCATCATTAAGCACCGGTAAGTGACCGCGAGCAGATCGAACTTTAAACATGACATTGGTATTCCGTTATGGCTATTGCACATCAAGGGGGACTGCTAGTGCTACACCCCTGTTGTGGTTACACCGTTTACAGACAGTACTTGGTGTGATCCGGATGCAGCTCGTGTTGTTGTAATAAGCGGTTTTCTCTCCCCGTTAGTGATTCTCGATTGTTTAAAGCCGTTTGGGATTAGAATGATATCCTTCCAATCCTCAACTCCTCAACGCTGCCAGTAGATAAACTCTCTAGTGGCTATGCACGTTTTAGAATCCGTAACCTTTATAGGCTATACACTCCAGTCATAGAAACAGGTTTTCCAAGCGTATATTATTTCTATTAATTAAAATGATCTTCTATTTTGAAACAGATGTATATTTCAAAATAGATACTTAACTTATAAATTAAGTAAAGTACGAATTAACTTAATTTATAACTTGATAAATAGGGAATACAAGCAGGCAACAATGTGAAAATCTGAACTTTTCCTTTTGAGTTTTATTCAACCGTTTAATAGTGAATTTTGCACGATTTGAGTTTGGTGTGTTACTTTGATTGACCTGACAAAATGCTAGTTCAAAGTTTAATAAAATAGTTTTATCAAATCAAGTTTATGATATACTATTTATCAGATTTTGGGTTATAAACTGTGTGCTTCACATCCTTACTGCTGATTGGCTAAGAACCTTAGTGTATGTGACTTTAATCTGGGTGTTTCAAATCCTGAATGCTGATTGGCGGATAGACGTGGTAATGAGACCTTATGAACCTGGTCATTTGAATCCTGAATGCTGACTGGCTAATAGCCATTGTATATGAGACTATTTCAGGGATATGACATTACATCACAATTTACTGCTCCTATTGAGTTTATAACCAGTTGATAAGTGCTGTAAGGCATCTCTGGTGATATATTGCCGATATACCATGGCTAAGCACTGTGTCCAGACACTCCTTGATGCGTCATGCCTAAGAACAGCTCTTTGTAGTGGTATATTGGCCTTATATCACACCCCCTTGTGCCTTAAATATACCATGGGAGTTTTTTGAATTGTGTTGGTAACAGGCTTATAACATCGATAAGGCGCATTAGGGTATAGACAGATATAGTGACATGTCATCATCCCCAAAACACTTTACAGAAAAATTTGAAAGGTGCTATTTGCATTATTTCACCATACATTTTTACTACCTCAAATTCGGTTTGTGTTTCATGTAGGCTTAAATCACATCTGCGTTGATAACTTAAATATATATGGGACAAGGTGAATTTGATCAATATCTATGCACATATTTGGACATCATTTGTTTTGTAGAGGGTATTGATGCAAATTTAGTTGACATAACGTCTTCTCCTCACGTAATATATACCAGTATCAAGACGCTGTGTTGGGGTAAATCTTAATAAAACACATACCTTATTTGAAGCGGATCTGAAAATACCATATGGAAAAAAATAATAGTGGAATAAGCCACAGAGCCCCTTTCAGGTGTTGCTGCAAGGTGTTATGGGGATTATTATGCATGAGCTATTTCACTCAGTTGGGGTATATGGCCAATACACCGTGGTAAAGAATTATATTTAGGCAATCCAGATTTTGTTGCTATCGCCTTCTACCCAGGATCTCAGCACAGTCACGCTTTTTTTTTAACCAAAGTCTCTAAAATTGATTTACATTCTATTTACCAAAATCACTTGCTCTAAACGCTAGCCTATCTGTTGCCTTCTTCAGTGCAGCACCCCGTATACCATATTCCCTAATACTACATTTAATAGATTTAATAGATCTAGGATTGTTGTATCTTGTCCTTTGAATGTGTCACTCCGAACAAGCAGTATCTTTCTCCCCAGCAAGTGAGTAGGATTGTTTCAGCAATGAAAGACATCACCCCAACCCCCCCACCACGTTTTTTCTTTCTCGTCTTCAACCTCCTATTCTCTTTCTCCTAAAAATGCCCTAAGAACTTTTGAGTGTCCAGTCAGAGTGTGTGTGTGTGAGTGTGTTTGTCCCGGTCTGTCCACTCAGATGATTATCACCACAGCATGGCGTCCTGTATTTCTTCAGTTTGGTTGCTCTTGGTGTCTGATCTGGGTATATATGGTTGTCTGATATCTGTATTAAGAGCTGTGTGACGCTGTTGCACTGTCCCCTTGTTTATGAACTCTCTGAGGAATCTGTGACACTGGCCATAAAAGTCACAGTTGTTTCACTAGTGAGAGTTATTGTTCTGTTACAGTGTGTTTTTTTAACTGTGTATATATATATGTCTGTGTAGTCTACAATATGCTTGTGTCCCTAACTATGGTGACTGAGCTGTTATTAAGCAGTAAGGCACCAGAGGTTGTGGTATATGACTGGGATATGACACAAAGTGTGTAGTTACAGCCTTTTGTACATTAACAATATACCAAAATGCCCAGAAACTAATGGTTTTTACTAATGGGTTGTATAACATTCTAAACTAATTCTACATTTTTTCATTGATGTGGCATATTCTCCTTTAAACCAGGTGTTTTGAATTCGGAATGCTGATTGGCTGATAGCTGCAGTATATGAAACCGTATTCCATGGTTACTGGTTTATGGTATAACTGGTTTATAAGAGCACTAAGGGATATTGGGAGTTTATGATATATATGGCCAATATGCCATGTCTAAGAACTGTGTCCAGGCACTCCACAATTCGTCATGCATAAAAACAAGTCTTAGCCGGGATATATTGACAATACCCCTTACCCTCTCATGCTTTATTGCTTACATGTACACAACTATCTGCCAGTCAGTGTTTGAACTACCTGATTCATAACTTGTGTTACACAGTGAAGTGTGATCTTCAGGTGTCCCTGCATCCTTTCAGTCGAGTTCAAATCCGGGCTTTAGATTTATAAAGTTTGAGTTCTTAGATCAGGCTTTCTTCAAGGACTTGTATATAATTTGCTTTGTTTATCCTTCCCTTAATCCTGACCAATCTGGCAGTCTCTGCTGCTGAGAAGCATCCTTATAGCATGACGCTCCCACCACCATGTTTTTCTGGTTCCTAACATCACCAAAGACAGCTGGTTAGCTTCTGTAGTACGTTTCAAATTCAAAACTGACATTTATCCCAAAAATTGTATACGGCATGTAGCACAATTGATAAAGGTTCCCTAATTTAGCATTATCATTGTGACATAACATTTGTTTTTCACACAGTTAATCTTTATGTCAAGTTCTTTCAAATTGCAGTAGTGGGGAATCAGCAATGTAACCCTCTGCTACTGCACTGACCCTAGTTTGACCCTGCTCTCTCTGAGAGATTTAGAGACAGTCCAACAATTACTTCAAGCAATGTATGAACGCAGGCAAATCTTAGATATTTGGCGTAATTCCCATTTAAGTTAAAAATGAACTGTTCTGAATGCTTTCTGGAAGAGCAGCAGTGCAGTATTCATAAGTATTAGGACAGAGACACAAATAGTTTTTTTGTCTCTGTTCTGAAGTACCTTTAATTATAAATTATACACTGATGATTACATTTCCAAAAGTCAGCTTTCATGTTTGGGTATTTTCTCAATTTTTGATTAACCATTTCCACCGGTACATTAAGATGAAGAAAAAAAGCCATGGCTAACTCAGAACTGGCAATGACCTGGTAAACTAAGGTATATATTTACACTGGATGACCAAAGAATGTTCACTATAATAAAAAAAAAAATAACAAAGAACTGTCAAACAGACCAGGAACACTCTCCAGAAGTTAGGCATGGATCTGTCAGGATTACCATTCACTGAAGACATCATCAGCTGAACTACAGAGCATGAACTGAAAGGTGCAAAAACACCAAGTTAGCCTCAAAAAGAGGATGGCCTAAAAAACACAAAAGATTTTACACAGTTCTGTAAAAAGGTATTGTGGATAGATGAGACAAATATTAACAAGTACCAGAGTGATGGCAAGAGGAAAGTGTGAAGAGAAAAAAAAGCAACTGGCATACCCACATATTTGGTAAATAAGGTGGAGATGGTTGCTTTTTTGGCATATATGGCTGCCACTGAAACTGTCTCTATTGATGAACTGCTTAGGATGAATTGTAAAGTGATCATGTGTCTAGAAACGGATCAGATACAACCAGACACTGATCAGATACCTCAACGGTCATTGGACAGCAATTCACTCTGTAGCTGGACAATGACCTCAAACATTAGTAAAGCAGTCTCACCAGGGAAGATGTACCTAGTGTCTGGTGTTGGGTTGCAGTCTTCAGACAGTCATATAAACCAAAAGATTTTTAACCAAGTGCTAAATACGACCATTTAATTAAATAATTTTAAGTTGTCAAATTAATGTTGGTCCCCGAAATGGTGGGAATGTTTAAAATGTGCTGCAATTCCAACACAGTTAACATTCTATGAACATAATAACGTCTGCACTTTATCGTCTTAGTCAATGTTTAATAAAATCCAATTTGCTGAAGTGCAGAGCCAAAAAAACAAAACTTGTTTCACTGTCTAAGTAGTTATGAACTGAATTGTATGAATAAAACGATGTAATTTTTTGATATAATATAATATAATACAAGAGACAAAAAGAGAACAGGAGACGGGGCTTGAACCCCTGGCCTCTGCGGGTCACATAATTGTTTCTTGACAGTCAGACAGCGGAACCTGCTAAACTTTTTGTTCCAAAATAAATCACACAGTTTATAAAATATAATATTCTCCCTTCTGACATCTCCTTACTGTCATACCAGTGTAGCAGATATGATACCATAGGCACAGGGTGGCAGCTGTTATTTTGGCCAGTATTGGTAGGAGTGACTCTTCTTATCTCCTCGTCAAATCAGGGATTGGTTTCCGACAATGGTCAGGCTGGGAGCAAAACACAAACACACGATGTAAACACGCACACAGGCATACACACACACACACACACCCACACATACACACACATACAGAAATAATATCACACACATGTTAACAGATGAAGCACGGACTGGAGCGATCTTGACAGCCTTGACAGTCAGTGAATGACACAACCTGAATGGAACAGATGAGAATGGCAAAGAACAAATGCAAACATAGAACTGAACAGACACACACTGAAGAAAAGCCACGGTCACAGCCGGGTTAGTGTGGAGACACCAATAATTGTGCCCCCATGCCCTTTTTAACATCATTTAGCCAACACTCATATCCAGAGGTTCTCACAGGTGAATTAGGGTTAACTGCTTTGCTCAGGTATAGAATGAACCTGCCGGGGATTCGATCCAGCGACATTACTGGTCAGATGCTCTGACTGCTGGGCTATCTGCTGTTGATCACATTGCATGACAGCAAACTGTAAACAAATTCCCGAACGTGTGGTGACTCGCGTAGCTCGCCGTACTTTGGCTTCATTCCTCTCTTCTTTTCTTTACCTTGCCACTGAGGAGACATCTCATCTCCCACTTCTCCATCTCTCTCCCTCTCCATCGTATCTCTTCTTCCCTTCTTTATTGTCACTATTCTCCTCTTTTCCTGTTTGCCTCCCCGCAGAGTGCCTTGGAGCGAGGAGCTGACAGCTGCACAGCTACGCCCACCACCTCTCTTCCCTTCTCTCTCTCGCTCTCTCTCTCCCTCACTGTCTCTCATTCTTTTCCTTTCTCCCTCTTTCCTCTCTCTCTCTCTCTCTCGCTCTCTCGCTCTTAGCCAGAAGCCAGCGGGAGAAGCGCTAGCTCCCAGAGCTTTGGACCAAGCTGAATAACGTTTGCCAAGACATATGAATTATAAGACTAATGGGCTTAAGTGGCTTGTCCTAACATTGTCTCTTGTTACCAGCACACAGGCAGGCTTAAGAAGAGTAACACCAACAGAAAATACTCCCAGTTTCTTTTTGAGGTCAGTATTAGGAATTTAAAAAAACTGTGAACTTTTCCCCGATCTTTCTATCCATTTTCTGTTTTCCCTCATGGATCTGCGATGTATTCCATTGTTAGCCAATGGAATGGTATGCCTGCTTTAACTGCAGAGCAGCTTTTCTGTGAGTGAGTTGTTAGAATATCAGTCATTGTAAGAGAAGGAAGAGCTGGTTAATAATAATAAACAAGGATATATATATATATATAATGTATGAAAAAAGATTTACGAATAGCAATAAAATACGAGTAAGGAAGGAGGGTTGGGGTATGAATTGGGTTAGAGTGGGTATCTTTTTGCAACACCATACGGCCCCTTTGGTTGTGGAATAGGATGATTTTGGACTGCAGCTGTGTCTTCCGTTCAAACAGAGACTCTGTTCATATCTCATTTAGTCTGTTGCTTTTTGAAAAACTCATGACCAATCTATTTCAGACTGGCGGTTCATGGTGTGATTGATGAGACACAATTGCAGTCTTATGCTATGACTGGAGTCGGAATGGCGGCCTGGTTTGTAAGCATCCTCTGTTGTCTCTGGTAACAGTTTTTTTTCCAACTGTTTCTTTGTTACCCAGTCATCTCAACTCCCAATGTTGTGATGTCTAATCTGCAGTTAAAACTTGCAATAGTGTGTTTGGGGTAGTCAAAGATGGAGAAGTTACCAAATAAGGATCTATTTTCAACCTGGTTGAATGACGAACCATCCACTATTGACGACTCGGTGCAAATTTGCACCTCTCTTTGCTCAGTCTCTTTGGTAACTGTTGCTGTGCCGAGACCAGGATAGGAATTTACTGTAGTTACTTTTTGACCTTCTCAATTAAGATCCTCACATGAACCTTGTTACGTTCTAACAACCTATGGACAGTATCACATGATGTAGGCAAGAGACTGAATGTTTTTACCATTTGGTCCAGCGTCCTGAAGCCTCTGCTTGCAAATTACAGTCTAACCATACTACATTTCTTTGGACTGTTATGTGCACTGAAAGTTGATACATGAGATTTAAAAAACAGTTTTACCTTTCAAATTTGTGAAATAGTTCTTATCCTTCGTGCATCAATGCCTACAAAATTTGGGGGCTGTTCGTTCACATTGAACAGAAAAAAATATTTTCGTTGTGCCAAAGAAAACAGGGCTGAAAAAGCCCCTTAATGAGCTGAGACTGTCTTTACTGGTATGAAAGTATAGCCAGTTTCTCTAGGCTTGTTTACATTATGAAAGAGAAAAAAGAATACTAGATAGACTGAACTCGGGGCCTTCTTTACATTATGCTATATTTTCTGAGACATATCGAAGATGACTCGAGATGCTAGATTATTTTGATTTGGTAACTTGCGCCACATTTTCAAATGAGCCCCCTGGAGTTTCGCATATGTGAAGTCAATTGTGCTGATTGTCTCCAGTCTTCTTTGATAGGTCTCGGAATATATAGCATAATGTAAACAAGCTCTAAGGCTACACACTTCTGTTGGGTGAAAATTTGAATATGACCGGTCTCCGTCTCTCTCTACTCTACTCAAAGCAAGCACACATTGGCCTCTCTCCTGTCTTCAGCGCAAAAACCACAACATTTAGTTTGTGAAATGAGTCCATTCTTTATGACCTCGTCTTTTCATCAGGATGCTCGACGCATATTTTAGTCCCTTTCCCGGGCTTATTTTACTAATTGGTGGCTATACTTGCTCAACACCGATTGCCTTTGATCATGGCGGATCATCACGTTTACCTCATTAATTTGCTCAATGTGATTTTCTTCAAAAATGTAAGGGTCCACATAAAATTGGATTAATAATACATCTAATGTGCCAAGCAAAAATTGAATTCCTTTGTGATTTCTGGTGGTCCTCTTTTTCTCTCACTCTGTTCTCTTAACTGTCCTACAAGATGTCCATACATGTCTTCTGTAGTGGGCCAGGTTGTACAATGCATGAGAATCAGGCACTTAAGGTATAACACGCATCCACAAAAGCAGGTAGCCTAGCGAATAGTGTATATGACCGCTAACCGAAAGTTTGTTGGATTGATTACCAGAAGACATGTATTGGTTACTAAAAAACGGTTATTTTATCTTCATGTGAGACAGTTAACTCTAATTGCGCCCATGGTATCCAATATAGCAGCCCCCCGCAATTTGCCAATTTAGGAGGGCTGAGTTAAATATAAGTTAAATTTCAGCTAGAACACCGATGACTAAAATAATGCAATCCTTAATCTTAAACACACATGTAGGCACTCACACACACACTCACACACACGCTCACACACACACACAAGCCTTAAAAGTCCAAATAAGATGTCAAATGGTTGTGTATGTTAAATTGCCCATATGAATATATACGAATCGCCAGTGGCCAGGCTGTGACTCCCTCGACTGTACCTGTCACCCAGTGTTTCCCCCTCGCACCACTTCCTCCAGGACCTCTCCCTCCCTCTCCCTCTCGCTCTGCCGAAGCACGGCGACTCGGCTCACTAACGAAAAGACTGTCATCGTCTTTGTCGCCAGAGCTCTTATTGTCTCGCAATCCAGAGACCAAACTCTCCGCATAATAACAGTTGGCAATCTATCGAGCAGATTGTATTACAGATCATTTTGTCTTTAGGCGCGGGCTTCTACGCTCTGCATTGTGCGTTCCCGCATATTGTTGAGAGCCAGACGTTCACTCTATTATCATATAGATAACCGAACATTTCTATTCAGAAACTCTAATGGAATGTATTGTGTATGTGTTTTAAATGTGTCTCAGTGTTTTTTTATACCATGTGTGTGTAATTCAGTCATTGCACTTGTCTGGAATAGCGAACACAAAAGAGGTAGGAGAAAAGAAGTCTGGTTGCTGTGAATTGATGCTTCCCGATGATTGGGTGTTTAATTTTCCACAAGCTCCGATGGCTCTGTCTGTTTCAATCGGCCTCGCTAGCTGTGATTGGACGACCGCTGTATCTTCAGCATTGTTTTCACAAGAGGGATGATTGGACTGCTGTGTGGTAGACTTGTAATCTACTACATGGTGATTGTTTGCTGGTTCATATAGATGTAAGCGTGTGCGTGTGTGAAAATGGAAGACGCCACTTACGCCGCAAACTTTCATCTTGTGAGAACCTCTAGATCTCTTACCGTTTTCCAACTTTTTGATTTAAAAACAGATTTCTGTCCTTGTATCCAAACTTTGCCTGCTAGAGCTAAAACTCCCAACTGACCTTTGATCAGTATGGTGGGACCTCATTCTTGCTAAACCATGGATGTTCTCAGGGTTAGGGTTGCGTCAGGCCACTGTTTTCCTAACTTCATCCATACAATGGAAATAAGCAAAACTGACCCAGGGGCAGTGTCTACAGAGAACTTGCTCCCACTCAAAAAGTCAGTTGTCCATATTCACAAAACAAACACAACTGCAGTTCCCAGCGCGTCTTGCTTCTGGTAATCATCTTAGCATCAGAATGAGCCACAGAGGAAGGATACGATCTGTTCTTCACTTCAAGCGCAGTGAGCTGGCTACTGTCTCCATCCCACAGCTGGCACTCATGAGCATTGCTGAAGTGCTTCGCATATATGTTTTTTTTAAGCTTTTTGAGTTAAAGGCTTTTCTGTCTTGTAGTTCAGAGGGAGTGTAGAAAGTCTTGGATACTTTGTCGGGGGACAAAGTGTGATTAATGTTTTAACTCAACATTTGTGTGTCTCAACCAAATGTTCCATCTAATCTTTTGTGCCAGGTGAGCTTGTTCCTTGTGTGTGTGTGTGTGTGTGTGTGTGTGTGTGTGTGTGTGTGTGTGTGTGTGTTTGTATGTGTTTGTGTGTGTGCGGTGGGTTTTAATGTGGGGTTCACTAAAGAGCATGATGCTTTCAATGCTAGGGTTGGGGGTTCAATTGTCACGGGTGGGGGGGGGTGTTGTGTGTGAGAGCAAGCTAGCTTTGTCTGCCTGAGAGCTCACTCTCTGATCTTCCTTGTGCGTTCTTTCACTTTCAACATCTTCCCTTTCTTATGGAAAAGAGCCAATTAGAGTTGTGCCTGTTTGTTTTAAACAAAATGGCTTTTAATTAGCGTGATCAAAACCTCCCTTCTGTAGGCCGCCGGAGACACTTTGTAGTCCCCCTCCGGATCGCTCCATGCTGGTTTGATGCTGCCTGATAGGACAGGAAGGCAATCTGATGAGTTTTAATGAATGTCCTTACTTTGTTTCTCTCATCTGTTCTTTCCCTCCATTTCATTCTAGGATTTACATTTCTTTTTTTTGGTGGGGCTCTTTTGTTGTAATGTTATTGTGCTGCCTTTTACCCCTCCTTTTCCTACACTCATATCCCCTCTCTCAGGGGTTATCAGTTTCTCTCCTCTCCTCTACCTCTCTCAATCTATCTTTCTCTCTTTCTCAATTTCTATTTCAATAAAGAGGCTTTACAGGAATTGGAAACATTTGTAAAAGTTGCCAAAGCTCTCTGTCTAGATCTCTTTCTGCCTGTGTCTCTCAGTGGCCGTGCTTTATTGTAGTGTAGTTCTTCTTCAGACAGAGACTGGGGCACTCACCCTCTCAGCCAGCCTCTCAGACAGATTGCTACTAACTGAGATTGAACCATGCTTTGGTTCAGCCAGGACAAAATCATCAGCGGAGAAAACAAGAACCGAAAAATAAACTGTTTCTTCAGTTTGTGGGTCAAATGTTAGAGACATGTCTTGTCATGTGTTTTCTCCCTATGGAGTGCTATTGTGAGTGTGTGTGTTTGTGTGAACAAGAGTGTGTGCGTGTGTGTGGGAGCATGTGGGTGTGAAAGTGTGTGAGTGTGTGCGCGAGTGTGCGTCTTACCAGGTGCTCTATTGGTTTGCATCATTCTGACATTGGCTGCAGGGACCCAATCATCTTTCACAGTTCAGCTTTTCATTCTGGACACTAATTGACGTGTGTGTAGGTGTAGCTGTGTGTGTAAGTTTCAGCTGAAATGGGTCCTACTGACAGCTGTCAGGTTGTTTGGCTCAATCTCCTCCATATCCCCAGGTCTAAAACTCAGACATACACACACACACACACACACACACACACACACACAGACACACACACACACACACACACACACACACAAGGACACACATACACAAACGCACACATTTACTACCCATGGTCTATGAAATTCAATGGATACACAGGCCAGTATATTCTGGATCGGTCGGAGATGCTTGGGACAATCTTCCAACAGCCTATCTGAATGCAAGTGTTTCATCAGGGATGCGTGTTTTCAGTCTAGATCATAATAAAAAAGATTATATGGACAGAGGTGACCTGATCCTGGCACATACTCTGAGAAACTTTATGAATACCATTCTCAAGGCCAGAAAACTCTGATAAAGCGTCGATGGGGGACAGTAAACTATGTTGTCCAACATAAACAATGGATCCATTTCTATAGATCCATCGATTGCCAAGGCTGCGTAACATGCCCGTGTTGTCGCTGGGGAGATGCAATCTGTAGCACTTCACTCTTATTGACTTGATTGAGGCAACGCTTTTATTGTCCTGCCCATTGGCTTGACGTACAGTGCTGATTTATTTTCGCCTTGACCTCGAGACCTTCGTTAGGGCAGGAGTTACGTACACACCCACAGCCAGACACTAACACACAAACAGAGGACAATCACGGAAAACACATGTATGCACACGCCCACACCCATGCTCTGACCTGACTTTATGAGCAGCCTATTTTCTGAATGGCCTTCGAGTGCTGTTGGGTCCAATAGAATATAGAAAATTAAAATTCAGTAGGGACCTATAAAAATTGACAATATCTGGGCAAGAGTGTGTGCGCAAGAATATGTGTGTGCGTAGATGCTGTTTTTATGTATAAAAGGGGACACAAACCTCTGCAAATTGTGGGTAAACAATAAAAAGTGTGTTCATTTTGATAAAAGGCTATCCTATTCCTAAGTGGTAGGTTTAGGGTTTGTGTGTCTAAGTGTGTGATCAACAAAGATAGCAAAAACTGAACAATTAGATTCCACATGTTTTTGGGTTTGTCCCCAATAGAGAAGATGTGCTTTCCGGCTTAGAAAATTAAAATGAGATTAAACAAATGTAGGTTAATGGGGTTAAGGTTAGGTTAAGGTTGGGTTTTGAGTATTCTTGTTCCGATAAGGATAAAAAAAACATGTACATGCTGAAAGATGAGTTGATTGGTCGTCATTGTTCTACCATGATGCAAGTCTCTGCTCTCCTGGTCACTGTGTGTTGACCTGATACTGCTGAAAATGTTTTTAAAGATCTTTGGAAAATGGCAGATGTGTTCCTTCTTTTAATTAACAAAATTGCTGTCCCGCATTTAGCTGCTTCTGTGAGGGACTGCTGTACTTTCTGGAGGACGTTTGTGCAACGTTGACTCTTAAGGATAATTTGAGAATGATGACTAACATGGGAGGATATTGTGGCCTGACTTTTGGTAAAAAACATGGCTCACCCCAGCAATACATGCGTCACAGCAAACCTCACCACCCACAAAGATTTTGAGATCAGTTATTCAAATGTACGCCTTTCTTTTAGTTTCAAGAGCAATAACTGAATATTATAAGAGTTTTTTGTATGTAAACTGAATACATGATTTCTTTACAAAACATCTATAATGCTTTATTGTCTTTATGACTGAAATATTTTATTCATGCCAAGAGAAAAATGTCTGCTTTTTAATCACTTGAATCAATACAAAACACTTCCAAGTTCAAACAATTTGGGATGCATCTATGGACAAGTCAAAAAGACAGGAAATAACTTCCTTTTCTCCGTGGTTCCTTTCTGGACATGCTTGTCAGATCTTCTTAAAATGATAATAATGTTTTATTACATATCTGAGAAGTAGATTGTTTTTGTCACATCCTGGCATTGCAGCTCTGCCCTTCTCTCTTTCTAGCTCTCTTTCTCTACCTCATAACCTCATCTTTCTTTTTGCCGAACTGCGTAAGCGGGGCTGGCCAAGAAGAGGGAATGGCTCTTTCTGAGTGACTGACTGACTCACTGACTGAGTCCCCCTTGTTAAATAGTGTAGTGGTTAGCAAAGTGGACCTGCAAACTATAGGTCCTGTGTTAGGATCTCCTTACGGGCAAAGTGAACTAAGCATTATAAATTATTCCATATAGACGAACATTTCGCTGGCTGAAACCGTCAGTATCTAATCCTGAAATAAAACAGTTTACGGTTATATTGCTACAGTTTCTGTCATGGAAAAGTTCATCTTTAGTCTCGCTAGCAATTGCTCAAGTCTTATGAATATTCCTAGGAAGACAATAAATACTAGTAAGCCTATTACTGGCTGATAAGCTGTTAAAACGGCCAGTGGCAAAAGACATACAGTTCATAGACGCTATAATGCTGTATTACCGTGGCGTAGTGGTTAAAGACAGACCTAAGTTTGAATCGATTGAGCGCAACGACATTTATTAATTTTATTTTATAACTCTACAATGTCATTCACAAATTAAAGAAAAAAGTATGTTATGCTATGAAAGAAAAAAAAAGCTTTTCATGCTATGAAATGGCTTTGGCAGACTCGCTAGCAATTGCTCAATTCTTATAACTATTCCAGTAAGTTAGTAGATACTGGTAAAGCCTATTACTGGTTAATACGTTGTTTAAATAGCCAGTGGCAAACGCCATGAAGTTCATAGGCGGTATTTGTGGTGGAGGTTAACTTACTAAGAAACATTAGTCAGTTTAAGTAACAATAACATTCACACATTAGCTGTTGAAATGGCCAGTGGCAAAAGCGGGTTTGTTCATGTTAGACACAAGAGGTGGCCTGACCACAGTGGTGCCTCGTAGAATCTCTGTGCTCCCTTTTTTGTGTCCCCAATTGGAGCTGTCCCTCATCACCTCTGATTGGAGACCATATTTAAGTTGCCATTATTTTCCTCATTTTGGGGTTCATTGTTTTTGTTATTCGTTACACATCAGTTCATAGTTGGCCCACGTAACTATAAACGTAATTTTCCCTATGTCATTTATAATGCTAATTTATAATGCTTGCTAAATGACATACTTCGGCCTATTGGCACATTCCGTTTGTACTCAGATGTCGGAACAATCTCACTAGCCCCGAGTTCAGAATCCAAGATGGCAAAACCCTTTGCCATTTAGCAGACTAGTATTATAAATTATATAGGAAAATTACATTTAGAGTTATGTTACAATATTCAGACGAGCACTTGCCCATCCAGGTTACAGGTTAGGCTACTTAAAAATTGGGGTTACATGTTTAACTACATTCAAAGCACAATTACTTTTCCAGTGTTCCTCTAGTTGCTTTATCTGACATACTGTTGTAAAATCTACTTTTATGATACGTGACAAAGAGCTTTTCAGTTTTTTCAAAGGGGCCATATGTAAGTTTACTGTACTACTAGCATTAAGAATAAATGACCAGAATACATCTACAGTTAATGTTTGTAGCCTCCTTATTCTCGCTTTAGACACTTGCAGTACAATCCCACACACACTAAACCCCCCTGGACTAGCAAATACTCGTTTCGGTTGGGAAGGGGAGGAGGAGACAAGTTGTGTCATTTTTTTAAAATTCTGACTTGTAAACTTTAGAAGCAGGATTCTACCCTGTGCACGTTTAAGTTAAGCCTAAAAGGCTCTGCCGTTTCAAAGCAGCATTCTGGAGTGCATTCGAGGTTGTCTGAACATAGCTTCTATTATATTGATTGACCGTCAAGGCTTGGGGGCTGAGCAATGGAGGTCACAGGGACAGACGCTCGCGCGTGCACGCCTTGGAAAAACTACCCACTGACAGAATCGGAACACGCTGACTTAAAGCCTGTTTCTGTCTTTCTGTGGATGTGGACCAGAGACCTCTACCTTTAATTTATGCACCGCTATGGCTCAGTCTGACTGGTTAGCATATTGGCTGTGTGTGAGTGGAACCGATACTGTATATGGATAGTGTATTCACCAAAGCAGTAATGAGAGCCTGTCCCTACATAGACACTGGACTATTCCCAGCCCACAAGTAAGGTCCTTATGATGTCCAAGGAGCCCCGTCCGAACTTCCTGTCATTCTGGGAACATCCTAGGGGCTGCGTGTGGGATTGTCTAAGTGCAAAGAGAATTGGAGGGACGATAGCTTGTTTTCTTTATTTCTCGTTACTTTCTTCACTCTTTGTCAATACATGCGTTATCTTCTCTGTTTCTCTTATTTCTTTCTATTCTTTCTCTTTCTCTTGCTCTGTCTCATTTCTCATCCCTCTGTTTCCAGCTCTCCTTCCCGCTCTCTAAAAGGCTGTAAGGAGAAGAGAGTGGGGTCAGAATGCTCCCTCTCTTTTCCTCTCTTTCTCTCCGTATCTATATTTCTTTCTCTCTCTAGTCTGTTGTTAAACTGCTGGCAGATGACAGAGAAATTAGAGGCATTTTCTTCTGTTGACAGGTTGTTGTGTTTCTCTTCTGCTTCAAACGCTTTGTGTCAGTTTTGTTTTCACTCAAGCTGTCTCTCCTGCACAGCGAGCACAATGTACAGGTTGGGTTCCTGAGGGAGAACGATCTGATTCATCTCCTAGCTGCCTGCTTCTCAAACCCATCACGCACGCTCACACATACGCACGCTCTCAAAAATACAAAATGGACACATACGCTCACACACACACACACACACACACACGTATGCACACACAGAAACGCACACGCACACACGCGCACACATCAGCAGGAAAGCAGCAGACAGAGATGACTGCTGCTACTTCTCGCTAATTATAAAGACACACTTTGATTGGCTTGTTTGGAAACACTTCTCAAACAGCTGTAATGATAATAATTAGTCCCTGCTGCGATTTACACGGCAGACAGAGGAGGCACAGTCATGTCTGACCCCCCCGAGTGGGAGCGTTCTCCTCTGTTCTGTGGTGTTTAAGTGCGTGTGGCCTGTGCATGTGTGTGTCTACAGTATACATTTGTATCCATTAAGAGCTGGATTCAATCTGAAAGCGGGTTTGTAAGCATTGAGACTTTTCAAAGCAAAGTTCCTGCATTTGCCTTTCAATATTATAGTGCCTATAACACAGGCACACTTAGGCACCCACAGACACATACACACACACACACACACACACACACACACACACACACACACACACACACACAGAAAGACAATCCAAACACAATTTGAGTTGTATTATTTTGTATTCTTGTCCATCTGTATATCAGTTTTTGGTAACTTTTCTTTTTTATTTCTTCTGATAATATCGCAGGCCTAAAACCCTTAATGGATTTGTAAATGCACTTATAATGTCCATATTCATGTACATGTTATCTTTTTCCATCTTGGGTGTACATATTTTCATTTTATAACTGAAGTAAATAGCAGGAAAGGATGTTGGGGGACAGCGTTGACATTGGGTGTCTATGTGGCTGGCTGGAGGAACTCAGGCTGACATTGTAGACACAAACACTACACCCAAAAGCAGGCAGTCAGAGACAGGAAACATTTAATTAGGCCTCTGAAAGCGAATTCAGTGTTTAAAGGATGCTCCTCTTAAAAAATATATATACAGGAAATCTATATAGGAAAAGTCGCTGCATGATAATTCTCTCAAAGCTTCATGAGATACACAACTTCACAATATTCCTGCTTCAATAAATAAACCAACTAAACGTAATCTGGCAAAACAGTTAAAGACTTTTGTATTTTTTTTGTGAGAGCCTGGATAGAGTACGAAAAGCAGGACAGGCATCTCTTTATTTGATTGTTTGTGTGTCTTCAGGGACCTGTCCATTAAGTGGCTGTAAAATTAGGTCAGGGCAAGTGAAATGAAATATGACACTGATCACACCTGATTGATCTGGGCTTTAGCATCTACCCTTCACCCCGTGTCATGGCCCGCAAGTCGATAACATGGCTCTAGCTGGTTTTTGTGGAGGCACCTTCACAATGCCTCGCTGTGTTAAGTGTTTACGTGGAGAATATAAGTAGGAAGTTAACACCAAGCAAACAGATTTACATCTAATTTACATGTATGCAACATAGTGATTACCTGCAGAGCAAATAAGGAATTTATAACTGAGAATTGTATAGTAACACATTGGAATTACATGAACTTGGTAGGACATGCACCGATCACAGTATATTAAAACCCTAAAGCGTACTGCCTCTGATCTATTTAACAACAGACAACTAAATGAAGCCTGCAAGGAGACTTGATGGCTCAGAGACACAGTTCCTAACAGGGTTTTTTCACACTCGGTGGGCTGTCCGTGGAGAAAATAGACGTGCCAGATGTGCCATGAAAACCACAACACTTACCATTGCTGGACTGCAGCTCAAAGTCACAGGTTCACACCCCTAGTACACAAAGAGAAAGACACTCAGACACCTACCCCACAAACACACACACACACACAACTACACACACAGACGGGCACACGCATTCACACATTCACGTTCGCACATATCTAAGGAGGTTTGCATGCCACACACTTCCTTTTTATCGGGTCAGTCCGTTCTCCGTCCAGTGTCACTGGAGACAGAGACAATCGCCTATTTGTGACTGATGGCTCGCGCATGCGCACCTCCATCACTAACTTACATGTGTTGCCCCTGGATTAGCTGTGTGTGTGGGGGTGTGTGTGTTTGTGTGTGTGTGTGTGTGAGAGATCAAACACAAACCATCCGTGCCTGTATGGGATTCCTTCATCTCTCTCTCCTCGCTTCCATTATCTAATATAAAAGGGACTAATCCTCTTGTGGAATTAATCTGCTTTAACGAGGGTTTGTTACCAGGCTGAGATGGAATTAAAACCCTGGGAGGGGGGGCAGGGTGTGGGAGGTGTTGGGAGGGGAGGGGGAGGGGAAGGTGGTGATTGACATTATGTCGAACTGTTATGTACACTCATTTAATAAACTGGTCTGTCCGAGCACTGAATCCTAATTGGCGGAAAACTAGTCAATCGAACCATATGATATGGGTGTGCATTTTACTGATGTAATTGTGTTGGAAATCAGTTATAGCAGTAAAGGCCCTTGAGGTCTTGAGGTATAAGGCCAATATATACAATGGTTAAGAGCTTTATGCTGGTACTTCTCTGTAAACCCTTCTTACTTTGTGTGAAAAGCTTGTGTTTTGCCCGAGACTGGCCTTTGAACAGTCTCAACATTCAATATGCAGCTGGATTTACATTGGCTTTTCTTGATCATTGATCAATGAGAATAATAGCAAATGTAAACAAAAAAAACATTCAGCTGTTAAACGGTCATTGTCATTTTAGGTGTCAAAGATGGTGCAAATTTTGTCATTGTTACTACACAATGATTGGATACAACTCTTAGTTATTATCTAATAACCGACCTGACGTTATAGTCAATTACACCATGGTTTTCATACAAATGTGTCATCAATTAAACAAATAGTCCAAATCAAATTTAAAGACTTTAAATTTAAATCTCAAATCTCAAAACCATAAGCAGCAAACTGACTTCCCTTGGCCAAAACAAGGGAAACCGAAGGACCAGGACTCATACAACTACATGAATACAAGTAACCCTATCAGGGGCTCATAATTTTGTTCCCCAAAGGGACAAGGCTTAACATGTAAAGTAAATTGAAACATATTGAGAAGTCGTTCCTTAATGGGAAACAGAGGAAGTCTGGTTTAATTCACACCAGGACTGTCCTTTAAGTGAATTCTCTATTGATCCTACTTCATACCTACTCTGGTCTTTCTCACAGTAGGTGCAAGCGGGGCTGCCTATCAGGAAAGGTTCTCCCACCTTGAATGTCTGGCTCAGAAGTAAACCTCAGACTACTGCACCTCCTGGGAGGCCAGTTTGAGATGTTCTCCCTATATTGTTCTATTCAGAAAGTTGGATGTGAAATATTTATGTCTTCAGAAGCGTGTCTAATATTGGTTCTTATCATGAGGATCACTTAAGCAGGAGGTTTATCGATTGAACTCAACAGACTCCCAAGCGGCCACAAGGTGTCGCTACTGAGCGCAAAGCTAGGAAACTATATGCAACCCTGGGCGAGTATGTAATTTAGCAACTTTTTGACCAACTGGTTTTGTAGACCAATTCCACAACCCAAGGAAAACAGATTAAGATGTGTTCTGTGGATTCATTGTGATTGGCGGAGTGATCTTGGGTTTAGCCAATCAATATCAAATTCTCTGTACTCCTCAAGCTCATTATTGAAATAATGTTCATATTTGAAGACTGAGGATAGGCCAGTATCCCCAGTGCATTACTTAGAGTACATGGAATGCAAGCTGAAGAGATTGGTCAGGCCATCTGAGCCTCTTTTGGCTCTCAAAATGCAAACTCTGTGTGGGCGATTATAAACCAATTTAAAGTTATTAGTGGACAAGGCATAGGTCTCTTTTGCAGTTGCTTCCTCTTTTTCAGCAATAATAAAAAATAAATAAAAATATTAACATTTTAAACATTACATCTAAAAAGCACACACATAAAGAAAATAAATAATTGATTCAACATTTACATTTCCTTATGGGCAACAGATTAAATGTCAAATTTTAGGCTAATTTACAAGGCATTCCATGAGTGGGGTGCATATTTAATCGCCTAAAGCAGTCCTTTTTAACATTGAGGAAGCCTGCAGTAAAGTTTTCATCAGCAATAAAATGTAATGCGGCATGATAGAGTTCATTAAGAGGTTTCAATACCGACCCTAATGCATACATATGACTATAAACAGTCCAGTACTGACATTAAAGTTGCCTAGAGCATTTCCTTTCTCTGCTGAGATAACTCTGGTTTGTTTCTATAAAAAGCTATTTTTATTTTCATCTTCTTCACCAACTGAAAAAAATCTCTCTTGAATGGAATTCTCTTCAGTTTGGCGAATTAAAGCCAATCCAAAAACTGCTAGTTGAATCAGAATTTTTTTGCTCACCCCTGATCTAGAGGGCAACTGAACATAACTTCTAGGCTAGCACCCACTGTGGAGATGCCTCAGGAGCTCTAGGCCCTGGAAAGCTCACTACCCAAGGTTCAGAACAGTAGCCAGTTGCAAGCCCACTGCCTTACCTGCTGTATTCCCGTCTATCTTTCCTCTCAGTCTTCGGTATACCTCTCAAATTATGTTCCGCAAAGACCAGGAAATGACAGCCAGGTGAAAAAGCTGCTTTACATTTAGTACAACTAAAAAAGATTGAATTTCCAGGTATATCAATTTTTTTTAAACAAATGTATGTATTGGACACCGACATGGTTAATGTGTGCTGTAAGACAGAATACATTAAATATATGCAGAAAGGAGAATCCCTTCCCCGTTCCCTGTAAGTATATCGACCTATGCTCTTGTACCTGTTCTGTGATTGTCCAAATTCGATTTTAACCTGTGATTTACTTAATTCAGAGCATTGAGTCTTACTGAGACAGTTTACCGTTGCAACAAATGTCTATCCCACACAGTAATATTTACATTGTTCCTGGTGTCCCAAATTATGCCCTAATCCCCATATAGTACACTACTTTTTTGATCAGAGCCCTATAGGCCCTTGTCAGAAAAAGTGCACTACGAAATCGTGTGCTGCCTCTGTGGGGTGAACATAGGTTGTTTTTGTTTTCCTACATTTGGTCATTTGGAACATTTTAACTCATTAGCGACGCATCTGGCACTTAGCATCCATACAGAGACGGTCTTTGTCCTCCCGCCCAACCGTAAGAGAATGCATCGTACCACAGCTGTTTTTGTCAGACATTCTACTTGCCTCCATGTGGCTCTGGTGTTCTCTCTTGGTTCTGAGAGGTTCCAGTGCTGTTTCACCAATCACGGCGCTCTGTTTTCTGCCTGTCCCGGTCTATTTTTTACAGTACAAAGACTGCCTGTTTGGAGATTGGAAATGAGGCCTCAGTGAGAAAATAGCAAGAGAGATGTTAGGAGGAGAGGAGAGAGAGATAGAAGGGAAGTGCAGCAGTGAGGAAGGAAGAGCGGGAGAGCTGTAATTTATCGTGCTGACAGAGGAAGTGAAATATGCTGTGGGTGTCTGAGTGTGACAGTTGAGATGAATGAAGACATCAGGAGGAGGGCGCAGAGCAGAGTAGCGCATGGCGGCCGCGCGCGGTGTGTTTTATTCACCCTGTCAGATACACACTATGTTTAAGTGTTTTATTTCAGCCGTCCCCTTGTCTGCCCTGCCTGTCATGGTTTTGTGTGTGTGTGTGTGTGTGTGTGTGTGTCTCTGGCTGTCAGTGCAGCTAATGGGCACATTGAGCAGATAGGAGAGCAACAGGTGGAATGAGAGACAACACTACACCCTCTCCTATCCCCCCTCAACACTGTTAGCACACAGTTTAGAACCCACCATTGCATTAGTCTATAAATATAGCATGCTTGGTTTTCAACAGAAACAACAGAACATCATATAGCACTTCTCATTACAGTAAATGTTCTGATCCGTTTTGGGCCACAGGGATTGAATGTGTGTGTTGATTTCAATGACACGTAGCTCATACCATGTAGTCTAAACATTTCTCACGTGTTCTGCAGTATAATTATACTTTCCTTACTCCGTTCAGCTTTGTTTTGTTCCAGATAGGTTTTCATGCATTTCTGCAGGAGTGTTTTTAATGGAAGAGCAGTGGGCCAGATTCAAATCCATGAGGGAGCAGTACTTGTTCCATGCTGCAGTGGCTTGTGACGCTCGAACACTCTAGGCCACCATCTTTTTCTCTGCCCATACATCCTCATACACCCCCCTTTTCCTTTTCTTTTTAATAATGTCCTTTCACATCCGTTTCATAAAGAGGCCTTTATCTGAGTAAAGTTCAATTTGGTCTTGAAGCCAGCTGTTGAGTCTCTTGGCCATATGTTGTTTCATTTCTTTGGCCTCTTCCTCCACTACTCCTCTTCCTCTTGTTTTCTCTCTTAAACCACTGGTACCCAGCGTCCTTCCGCATTCCCCGTACTATATTTTGGTTCCGTGTGACTGTTGGTGGAGCGTGGAGCTTCAGTGGTTCCCACTGTGTAGGAGTGCCTAATAAAAAAACTTTAAATGGACTCTAGTGCATTGTTCTCTCTCTAGGCAGAGTCCTGGCTGGAAGGGCCTGTGGTGTGTGGTTGTGTTGTGGCGTGTATCTTGGTCCTGTAATTAAGTAGTGAAGAGGAGGACAGCGGTTGCGGTCACGGCTTATCCGGAGTTCAGTAGCATGTCGCCTCTGGACTCGGATCCGTGGTCATTTGGACATTCGCCCTTCTTCATGGTTGCAGATTGGGATGGAGGGAGTTGACCCTAGATCTTTGGTTGGGGGGGTAACTTCTCCCAGGGAGCCAACCGGACAGATGAGAGGTAGTGGGGGGTGGATGAAACCGACCAATCGGGAAGGAGAATTAGCGAGCGACAGCAGACTGAGACTAAACATTGTCAGACAGGAAGGAAGCTGCAGCGGCTGAATTACACAACCCGGTCAGAACCCACACCTAAATATTTACCACCACCACCCCGCTACCCCCCTGCTCCCGGACTGCTTCATGATTAGAGGGCGGTGTGTGTGCATGTGTGTGTGTGTGTGTGTGTGAGTGCGTGTGTGTGTGCATGCATGCAGGTGTATCACACCTCACCAATTCATATGTAGACGTTTGGTGTGTGCACGTTTCAAACTTTGTTTCTGTGTGTGTACGTTTCAAACCCTTGTTGCTGTGTGTGTGTGTGTGTGTGTGTGTGTGTGTGTGTGGCTGCCTACGTAAATGTCTGTGTGTGCGCAAAGGGGGGTGATTCCTATAGGGACCACCATGGCAAACAATAGACCTTTCATAGTGACGGAGGGCTCCAGAGCTCCAGACAGGAAACCGCAGTCAGTAGCCCAGACAGAGGAGCCCAGACTGGGGAACACCAGGGTAATCTGCAGGTCAGAAGCTCACTACTCACTGGAGGTCAGTGGGTAATAATAAGGGCTTGTTTACATTTACAGATAAAGTAAATTGTTAGATAGGCTTATCTTAGTTTGCATAATTGTTTCCATAGAGTTTGAATTGACACCGGCATGTACAAGACATACCACGCAGGACTGTGTCTGTCAACCGCGGGACAATCAAGACATACCACGCAGGACTGTTGCGGTCAACCGCGGGACAATCAAGACATACCACGCAGGACTGTGGCCATCAACCGCAGAACAATCAAGACATACCATGCAGGACTGTGGCCGTCAACCGCAGGACAATCAAGACATACCATGCAGGACTGTGGCCGTCAACTGTGGGACAATCAAGACATACCACCACGCAGGACTGTGGCCGTCAACCGCGGGAGAATCAAGACATATGTGTGCACACTGCACATTAACTCGATCAATACAATTCGGACACAGTTGTCTTCACATGTTACCCAAAATGTGACCCACGCTACCTCAGAAGGTGGCGTCTCGAGCTATCTATATTTGGAAGTTTACACAGAAAACGTATTGAGCGTCTCATTCAATGTCTCTGAGAATGTAGCTTAATGTAAACAGGCTGTAAGTTGGAAGGTGAGGTACCCTTTGCCAAGGGATGTGTGCTTGGAGCTACTAAGGAGTGTGTGGGGTGGATGAGGGTAGGAAACGAGAGGGTCTTTCACTTCATTCAATTAAAGAGCTTTATTGGCGTGGGCAGCACTTTCTTTCCCTCTTATTCTCCTGCTTCTGTTCTATCTCCCTATTTCTATCTCTTTTCAACTAATAAAGCGTTTATCAAAAGATGCTAACTTCAGCAAGCCACCTCCGAACTAACTGAATGGCTGCGTTGGGCAGCACATTACACTCTTTTCATCTTCCTGCATCTACATATACTCTGCTAATAATGTAAATGTGTATGGCAGCTGTAAATCCATGTCTGTCATACAGTCAAGGCCCATGTCTTATTATGTTTCATGGTCGTTCACCACCCATTTGTATATAATTGCATGTCAACTTTGTGTAGACGCTGTGTATTCTGTCTCTATCTCATCTAGCAAAAGCAACACCATTACACCAAAATGGGTATGTGTAAATGTACAGAGCTATTAAACATGATTCAGATTTTCTCCTTTTTCCATCTCTTTCACTCTGTCTCTGTCTTTCTGTTTCAGTCCCTCTGTCTCAGTCCCTCTGTCTCAGTCTCTCTGTCTCTCTGTCTTTCTGTCACTCTGTCTCAGTCTCTCTGTCTCTCTGTCTTTCTGTCACTCTGTCTCAGTCTCTCTGTCTCTTTTTTGTTTTCGCTATGAGTGAAATGGATTACCTGGAGGACAAGTACTGGTCCTACAAAATAGAGTCCCAGTCAACAGATGTGTAATCACTATTATTGTATCAGTGTTCAAATGAATAGGCAGATGTGTCGCTGATTGTTATGATATTACACTAGTCTGATTACAGCTGTGATTAGGGACCTAGGTTTTACCCAACTGGAACTGAGCTGCCGCCCAGGCGATAGTCTCCGTTAATCCTTCTGCCCCGAAACAAATCCTTCTGTTATCCCATTCTGGGAAGAATTACACAAGCCACACATACACATGCATGGATACATACACACAGCGCATAGACACACACACACCCACACACAAACACACACGCGCACACACATAAAAGCACACACGCACACAGACACACACAATTACAAAGGTACTTACACAAAGGCACCAGCACGCACGGACGGACACACACGAACCCTGGGCCAGCTGTTGCTCTCATGTATGGTTTATAGAACAAGGTTGTCCAATGCTCACAATGGTCATGTTTATCTGATCCTTATTAAAGACCTGCTCACAATGGAACAGAAGGCCGTGTCCTCTTTCTGTCCCATCCCTATCTGTTTTTCTCTCTCAATCTCTTTTTCTGTGTGTGTTTGTGTGTCTGTGTGTGCATGTGCGTGCGCGTGTGTGTGTTTGAGCGCTCTAGGAGCGTGGCGAAGCTAAGGTGTATGCGTGTAATTGTCTATCCAACTGTAGGGATTGCGCTCTGCAGGGTGCTAGATTTCTCGCCTTGTATTAGATCCTACCAGGACACGCTGCTAAAATAACACACACCATCAGGTTCCACCGTCCCGAAAACATGGTCTCCATGATATTCTTGGCAAGAACACAAATGACATAAGAAATGAAACGAAAGATAACTGGAACCTGACAAGTGACATAATTGCAGTGGACTTGTTGCTCTCCTACCAAATGTTGGTGACAGTGTTAGCAGTGCTAGCAGATTTGTTGCATTGGTTTATAACAAGATGACACTCATGGTTGCTAGGCTGGACAATGTAATACGTCAATACATCACGAGGGGGTGTGCTATATGGCTAATTGCTGTTTTTTATGCACAACAGAACGCAGAGTGTCTGAATATAGTCCTTAGTGGTGTAATATTGATTCATTAGAATTTTCAAAACCTATTTATAACATTGTTATTTAATGGCTGGACAGTAGGTTTCATTTCCAGTATGTTCAATTTGAATGTATGTAATCACATGTTTTTGTTGCTTTGGAAAATATTGTCTGCTAAATACAAACACTAAATACAAAACATTTTCAATATTGATTTATTGTTTTTCTGGTACTGAAAGTACACTGATCAGCCATAACATTATGACCACCTGCCTAATATTGTGTAGGTCCCCCTTTTGCCACCAAAACATCCATGACCCGTCGAGGCATAGACTCCACTAGACCTCTGAAGGTGTGCTGTTGTATCTGGCACCTAGACGTTAGCAGCAGATCCTTTAAGTCCTGTAAGTTGTGAGATGGAGCCTCCATGGATCGGACCTGTTTGTCCAGCACATCCCATAGATGCTCAATTGTATTGAGATCTGGGGAATGTGAAGGCCAAGTCAACACCTTGAACTCGTTGTTGTGTTTTTCAAACGATTCCTACACCATTTTTGCTTTGTGGCAAGATGCATTATCCTGCTGAAAGAGACCAATGCCATCAGGGAATGCCGTTACCATGAAAGTGTGCACATGGTCTGCAACAATTCTTAGGTATATGGTACGTGTCAAAGTAACATCCACATTAATGGCAGGACCCAATATTTCCCAGCAGAACATTGCCCAAATCATCACACTGCCTCCGGCGGTTTGCCTTCTTCCCATAGTGCAGCATGGTGCTATATGTTCTCCAGTTAAGCAAGGCATATGCACCCAGCCATCCACGCAATGTAAAACAAAATGTGATACATTAGACCAGGCTACCTTCTTCCCTTGCTCCATAGTCCAGTTGTGATGTTCACATGCCCATTGTAGGCACTTTTGGCTGGGGACAGAGGTCTGCGTGGGCACCCTGACTGGTCTGCAGCTACGCAGCCCCATACGCAACAAACTGTGATGCACTGTGTGTTCTGACACTTTTCTGTCAGTACCAGCATTAACTTTTTCAGCCCGTGACCCTGTTGCCGGTTCACCGCTTTTCCTTCCTTGGACCACTTTGGATAGGTACTGGCCACTGCAGACTGGGAACACCCCACACAAGGGCTGCAGATTTGGAGATGCTCCCTAGGCGATCCCAGGCGTCTAGCCATCACAATCCTGTCCATGTCAAAGTCGCTCAAATCCTTACGCTTGCCCATTTTTCCTGCTTCTAACACAATCTACTTTGAGGACAAAATGTGCACTTGCTGTCTAATATATTCTACCCACTGACTGGTGCCATGATAAATAGATTATCAGTGTTATTTACTTCACCTGTCTGTGTTCATAAGGTTAGGGCCGTATGTTATCTACTACTTCCATGCATAAAAAAGTAATCTGTTTCCCGCAAGTTTTCACACTTTTATTTAGAAAACTAAAGGAATATACAAAGCAATGCTTATCATTTGGCCACATGTGAGGCAAAAGAAAATCTTTTTCATAGGAATACGTTGCTCCAACGCATTGTTTTATCCAATAAATTCAGTGAATTCCTTTACAGCTATTGATAATTATATAGCGTTAAATAGCTAGCTAGCGTTAGACAGCAATAGGAATACAGCTACAGTAGCTATAGGAGGCTCAATTCAATAAAGAATCTGCTGAGTATTTAAGGGTTTCCCATTCTAGCTTAATCTTTTTAAAAGGAATAATATAATAGGAATCTCAAGGAGTTTGCCATCTTCTCTTCGCTCAAGTTTCATCTCTAACCCAGGTCATCCACATGAAAGGCTCTGTTGTAAACCACTACACCACAGAGTGATGGGTGTCAGTATAGCCTCTTGTGTCTACCCTGAACAAATCCTCTTTTGCCACTGGACATTTCAACAGCTAATAGGCCATTTGGGAATGATATTGATAGTGACCAATGTTTCTTACTAAGTTTACTTCCACCACAAATAGCGTCTATGAACTGTATGGCGTTTGCAGCTGCCGTTTTAATAGCGTATTAGCCAGTAATTGGCTTTACCTGTATCTTCTAACTTACTGGAATAGTCAAGAATTGAGCAATTGCTAGCAAGTCTGAATGACATAATAACTATCAATAATGGTGACGATAACTAACTTGTTCATCAAATGAAAACACGAGAGAATCGTGGAATGTACCAGAAATAGTCGCTGCACTGTATAACGTACTTTTATTGCGGCCCACAATTAAAATGTTTACATTTCGTTGCTCTTAATAGATTCGAATGTAGGTCTTCAACGTGAGAGGCACTGTCTTTAACCACTACGTTACGGCATTACATGTTTCAGCAGTCACTAGACACCATTGAGCATTGTGTTAAACCGACTAACGTTTCTTATTAAATTCACCTCCATCATAGCGTCTATGAACTATATGGCTTTTGCCACTGTCCGTTTTAACAGCGTATTAGCCAGTAATAGGCTTACTACTTTCTACTATCTTCCTAGGAATATTCCTAAGACTTAAAGAATTGCTAGCGAGACTAAAGAGAAACTTTTCCATGCCAGAAATGCCAGCAAAATTTTCGTCTATACGTAATAGTTCATAATGCGTACTTCGCTTTGCCTGTGAGGAGATCCAAACACAGGGCCTATAGTTTGCAGGTCTGCTTTGTTAAGCAATACGCTATTTAACACGGGGTACTTAGTCAGTCAGTCAGTCAGTCAGTCAGTCACTCAGTAGGAGACATCTGCCCTTTTGCTGGATGCCGCTTACATGGTCTGGCAAAAAGGAAATATTGATATCATGTGAATTACGATGTTGTATTTTTCTAAAAACACCTATAGGTTTCTTGATAGCTTATTGATGTCACCTGTAGACAAATAATACATTTGCTTAAATTTGGAGTCCGTGCCTATACATTGGCATTGGAATCAATTTGTTACCCTCACCTATGGACAAACAAAGCCTGTGCTACTTTGAGTCTGGACCTATACAGTGGCGTTTGAATAAACACAAATACGCGCCCTATCCATAGCCACTTCACCTCTGAAAAAAAATGTTTCCTTCTAAAAACTCTCAGTGTTCTTGTGGATCTTGCTTTTTCACTATCCATTAAGTGTAATCGTTTTTTTTATGTATGCTTTTTTATTTTATTTGTACAGTTATGGTTACAGACTCTCTCCACCTCTCCACTCGTGTTTTGAGTGTAATTCATTTGCCTACAAAGAATGCAATCACACAATAAACAAAGTTGAAGTAAAATTTGACTGATAGCATAATTTATTAATAAAAATGTTCTATAGATATCATGATAATATCGTTATTATGTATTATTTTGGCCATGATAATCATGCGTTCAAAATATGATATATGACTGCCGTTGTTCAAACCAGTGACCTCTTGGTTTCTGGCCCAACCTCTTTGCTGCTGTCTGGATCTACTTGCATTTCCACCTTGTAACCAGGCAATGGTCTCCCTCTGAAGTTGAGGTGTTGTAATAGAGCGCTGTATAACAGAAGCTGGAGGAGAGGGTGGCACAATGAGATCACGGTGCCCCTGTGCCACTGTGCCAAGCCTTTTCAGCCCATGGAGAGTGCTGCCCTGGTTTGGCTGGTGTGGGTATGTGTGTGTGTGTGTGTGTGTGTGTGTGTGTGTGTGTGCATACATATGTTTGTGTGTGTCAGTGTGTGTCTGTGCTGGTGTGCCTAAGTGCTCATTGTGCTGCTTCAACAGTAAAGCTAGAGAGTGCGTTATAACAGAAAGCCACCAGCCCAGCCCAGCTGAGCCAGTCCCATTTGGCATGCACCTGGCATCTCCTCAGACACAGGCCATTATTAATTGCTAATACATATTTATGTGGCACAAATTTGCCATTTGTTTATGCATAAAATTATCAATAGCGCTAGGGCGCTTAGCCAGAAAAAATTGTGACCTTTTTAAATAGTAATGAATGGATCTCAGAGTGTGTGTGTTTGTCAGTGTGTACATTGGATGTAATGTCTGAGCGAGTGTTTCCGCAGCCTTTTCGTCTAAGAGAGATGTTTTTTAAATAGTGTAAACTCACAGAAAACTGTTTGACTATTTTAATACTTCACTCTTTGGGAGCCATTTCTCGGGGCCATTGCCGCGTTCGTGTGCTAGTCAGAACTAGGAGACCTGCTACCTGGATGTAATTGTGCTTCATTTTCAACAGATGAGAAAGTCTTCTATTTCCGACCAGCAGTTGAATGCTACATGGGTCTCAACCCACTATTAATTAGAAATCAGTATCAAGAAATCTATATAGGCAGTTACACCCTAATCATCTTAATTCAACATGATGAGATATGGAAGCGGCGAGTGTATGCTGATGAGTGGTAAAATGTTGCCGATGTGTGTCTGCTTGTGCATGGGCACTTTGCTTGAGTATGTGAATAATTGACAGTATCTTTGAGTGTACATATTGTCATTGGGCTTTTGCGTTTGCACAATTTGTGTGTGTTTGTGTTGCAGGTCAGAGAGTGTAGTTCAGTATACGTCGCTGCAGGTGACTACACAATCCTTTCTCGCCTCTGCTTGACCTACTGGGCACGCTCAGACGCACTCAACTCAATAACGAATAAATTAGTCCCCTTTCAAGTGACTCGTCCCCCTTTTGCAAACACATTTACTTTCTATTAACGGCTGATCTCCTGTGCCAGCAGCGCCAGGCAGAGTGGGGAGGCAGACTGTATTAACATACAGATTACAGAGGGACTCTTCACTGGGGAAGTTACACACACACACACACACACTCACACACGCATACACGCACACACACACACACACACACACACACGCTTGGTTCCCTGCCCCTGGAGTCTTTTTTCCCCCTTCAGTCTCTCACCACCTCTCTCATTCATGTTCATGTACAGTTTCCTGTGCAGGTTGACCCTTCACGTATGA
Organism: Esox niger; assembly: GCA_016801105.1. Taxonomy (NCBI): domain Eukaryota; kingdom Metazoa; phylum Chordata; class Actinopteri; order Esociformes; family Esocidae; genus Esox; species Esox niger. Next base: position 47,543 of record JACXGJ010003401.1, read on the forward strand.
TATGGAATGTGTCCCTCTTTCTCTCTCTCTCTCTCTCTTTCTGTGTACTGCTGTCTCTGTCTGCCTCTATTTCTCTTTTTGCTCACTCTCTGCATCCATCTCTGTTTTCCTGTCTTTCACTGTTCAAGGGTGTAGCTTCTCTCTGATGGGTATCAAGTCCACAGCCAAGTCGTCTCTCCAGGGACATGAGTAGGTCAGCTGCTATTTTCATTCGCTACTTCTGAATCCCAGGCATCCCTCCTCAGTTGTCTATCGTATGGCAAAAAGAAAACACTTCCCAAATGACCTCCAGTGAACCAATAATGTTGCAGTGGGAGTTTCGGTCGTAATCGGCAGGTCAGAAAGAGGCTCTGCTGAGGTCCATGCTTGTCACTAAAGCGTATGTCGTGGATACTATTACCTGCACCCAAATCGTCAGGATGGTCACAACATGAAAGCCATCAACAGCCGCGACCTCTTTCCTAAATGAGCAGCTTTCATGTGGCCCTCACCGGGTTGCTCAGGGCTTCGTCTAGTTTCCATGACTACACCACATGTTCAGCCTATCAGATCCTGCCTGTTGCCCCAGCGGAACAGTGGGCAGCCAATAGCCATCACATTGCTGGTATGGATCTAGGGGGAGCAAGGCCTTTAGTGTTTAGCCAAGGCCCAACAGCCAGTAGAAGGACATGGGCCGAAGACAGGACAGTGACATAGAGATAAACAATTAGGACAGAACTTCAGTGTTGACAGTGAAGGGGAACATTTTTAGAGACTAACAAGACATTGCAGTGGGATCTTACTTAGGGTACTATGGCGACAGTGGAAAGTGCCAGTACTTGGGGACTTTGAGGACAGTGAAGAGGAACAGTACTTGCGAGGACTATGAGGACAGTGAAGATTGACAGTACTTAATGAACTATGAGGACGGTGGAGTGGGACAGTACTTAATGAACTATGAGGACGGTGGAGTGGGACAGTACTTAATGAACTATGAGGACGGTGGAGAGGGACAGTACTTAATGAAATATGAGGACGGTGGAGAGGGACAGTACTTAATGAACTATGAGGACGGTGGAGAGGGACAGTACTTAATGAAATATGAGGACGGTAGAGAGGGACAGTACTTATTGAACAATGAGGACGGTGGAGAGGGACAGTACTAAATTAACTATGAGGACGGTGGAGAGGGACAGTACTTAATGAACTATGAGGACGGTGGAGAGGGACAGTACTTTTTGAACTATGAGGACGGTGGAGAGGGACAGTACTAAATTAACTATGAGGACGGTGGAGAGGGACAGAACTTAATGAACTGTGAGGACGGTGGAGAGGGACAGTACTTAATGAACTATGAGGACGGCGGAGAGGGACAGTACTTAATGAACTATGAGGACGGTGGAGAGGGACAGTACTTAGTGGACTAAGGACATGAGAGAGGGACAGTACTTCTGTGAGTATGAGGATAGTGAAGAGGGATAGTACTCAAAGAACTATGAAGACTGGAGAGGCACAGTATTAAGGGGACTATGGGGACAATGGAGAGGGACAGTACTATACTCAAAGAACTATGAGGACTGGAGAGGGGCAGCACTTCGGGGACTATTAGGGCTGTGTATCGGGACATTAGTTAGGGAACTATGAGGACACTGGAGTGGGGACAGGAACCATCCTGAGCCATATGGTGAGGGATGAGGGGTCTTTGTGTGTTGGAGAAGGGGAAAGCAACAATACAGGGCCAGCTGAGAGCTCTGCCCTGACCATAGGTCTTCAGAGAGCAGACTGTACACACAAACACACCCACAAACACACGCTCACACATAACCTCCATGGCGTGTCACTGCTGTCTCTTCAGCTGCCAACGCGGCCAGCCGGAAAGCTCTGTCCCCAAATCAGATTGTTTTTCCTGTCAGATCCACTAGGGTGGTACGCCTCACAGGGCATGATATTGTCTGACATATGGGTTAGCTGTTCTCTGTCTATCTCTCCCTCTTTGTCTCTCTGTCTTTTCCTCTCTCTCTCTCTCTCTTTCCAGCAAAGATCATGGCGACCCGGAATGGAGTGCTTGATGCAGTTTAACAGAGCGCCTCACGGTGATGCACAGTCATGTGTCACAGTGTTCACCTAAGGTCACTGAATTGATAAGTATTGTTTGAGTATGGTTATCTGGACGGTGTACTCGACCAGAGTCTTCAATTATCCCGTCTTTTCGCAGTCTGTGCCTCCAATGAAGAGAGAGAGGGCAGTCAGAAGCATTTGCTGCAGTTCCCTTGGTCACAGGAAGCGGTGCCTGTGGAGCAGGAAGTAGTTGACCTCCAGAGTTGTTGTAGCACCGGCGACCCTTTTGACCACTGACATCCTCTTCCCTTATTACGGGTGTGTTGGTGGTGTGTGCGTCTGCGGTGTGTGTGTGTCTGTGTGTCTGTGAGTGTGTCTGTGTGTGTTTGCGCTGTGCGTTTTGTACGGAGTGTGTTTGTCCGTGCTGTGCACCAACATCATTTTGGACAGAACTCGACTCAAGAACTTCACTGTCTGCCCTACTTACGAGTGTGTGCGCGAACGCATGTGTTTTTGTATAGCGGCTTATGATATAAACAGATCGAGGGCTGATGATGACTGCGAGTGCGGTGTTTGAGCTTAGCAGATAAATGACTGTCCGGCCCAGGATCCTGTGTAAACCACACACACACGCGCACCCATTCAGTTTGTATACAATCCGACAAGCGTGTAGTGGCTGCTAAAAAAGAGTGTGTTTAGCCGTGGGTAGCGTTGGAAGTACATGAAGAGTTACCTACGGGATTGTTGCTCTGATTGTAAACAGCGGGCCGGGCCAGCAGGACGAGAGGCTTTTAACTCCGGACTCTGGCATAACGTGCTGGGGACTACCTGACTCGTCACACGTTTTCCTACGCCTTCGCATTTTGAGCAGCGCATGGTTAATTGGCCACCACCCACAGGGTTCTGGCTTGAAGTAGTGTACTTTGGAGGGAATTGTTTACCATTTGGGACAGTTTATTGAATGTACATGTATAATATATAATACTGGCTGTGAGTGAGCAGTGAAATGGTAACAGAGTCTGAATGGTGAATCTATAATGACAGCATTATTACAGTGGGATTGTTAGGCCATTTACTGTTTACAGACACACATATACACACATGCACACACACACAAACCCTCTGTCCCACGCTCTCTCCCTCTCTTTCATCCTCTCTCTCAGACTATTTTCCTATTCCTCCCTTTCTCTTCAATTCCATCTCACTCTCTCTGTTTGTCCCTTCTCTGTCTCTCTCAATCTGTCTCTGTCTCTCTCAATCTGTCTCTGTCTCTCTCAATCTGTCTCTGTCTCTCACCATATCTATCTGTCTCTGTTTAGTTTTTTTGTTATTTGAGTGTCTGTCGTATTCTGGTTTCATGGAACCAATAAACGTGTTTTAACACTCAAAATTCTATCTATCTCTCTATTTCTCTGAGCTACAGTGGGACCACATCATCTGTCACCCACTCACTGGCGACAGATTGTCCCTTTTGTATGTGTGTGTGTCTGCATTCCTTCTAGTCTCTTGTGTGTGAGCTCCTCATAGTTGCCAGATATGTTGATTGTATTCCCTAATGTGTGTGTGTGTGTGTGTGTGTGTGTGTGTGTGTGTGTGTGTGTGTGTGTGTATGCGTGTGTGTACTTGCATGTGTGTGTGTGTGAATCCCAACATGCCCAATATGTCCAATGTATTCCCAGTATGAGTGTTCTTAGTGATGGAGGCCATGGTCATGTCTCCTCCAGCAATCCAATTGTGAGTGACGTTTTGGGGAAACGCTGTGCTTAATAACCTGAAGTCTGTTTGTTAGCACTGCCTACAGCAGCAGAAAAGCCATATTTGACACAGGCAACACCCTGGAGACAACATGACCACATAGAGCAGGAGACCCATCCATCAGACATCAATAATCTACAGCTTTCCTATCAAAGTGTCAGGGCCTGGAGGGGCCCGAACATACACGAACGCACGGAAGAAACTAATAAAACATCAATGGTTTCGCGAACAGTTGAAAAAACTGTTTTACCCTAAAGCGCGGGTCACTGTGTGATCAAACCATCTCAGGAGCGTTGTCTAACCGCGATGAAACGCACATCAATGGAACATCAATGAGGCCACGCCCTGCGGTTGTAATGGGGCCTTCAGAGCGATGTTCAATAACCCCTTTGCCGCTCAGGGTGCAATGCGTTTTTCAGAAGTGTTCATAAATAAACATTACCTGATTTCTGCTTTGTTCTCAGGTGAGAAAAAGCTCTCTGTCTTTCCCTCCCCCTTTTCCCTCCTTCTTCCTCTGTGTGTATGTGTGTGTGTGTGTGTATGTATGTGTGTGTGTGTGTGTGTGTGTGAGCAAGCAAGTGTTTGTACATGTTTGTGTGTGTATTTACACAGCATTGTGGTATACATGTGATACAGCTCCCCTCCGGTGTTTTAGGAGAAAACTATTCCTCTGTGACTCTATCTCCTTGACCTGAGTGTGGAAAACAAGAAAAGATAAAACCAGGTACTTTTACTCTCCTCCACCTCTCTTTCTGATTGAGGTTACAGCCAATTAAGATCATTAAACACAAACAAAACTTGAGCGTTAGAGGGAGGAATTGTTAGACTGCAACCGAATCGTTTCGTGGGAATTCTCTGGAGGTACTAACACAAACAGCCTCCCAATATTCTTGACACTGTCTGTTGTGTTTAATTAATTACCTGTGGTTATCTGTCCCAAGAGAAACATTACAATTGACTTCTGTGTTCCACTCAACAAGCCGGCATGACACCGCTTGGATCCAAATGAAACTTGTCGTAATACTAAGTCGTGATTGTAAACATGTTAGGGTACAATCCAAATGGGTTTGTTATTTCTGGCGATGGAACCACCGAGTCACGAGAATCTTGTGTGATAATTGTCTTTACGTGACCCCCCCTCCCCCCACTCAGCCCCATGTCTCTCATTCTCTCACTGTGTCTCTCTCCCTGCCTGTGTGCGCCGCGCGATGAGCTGGGACCTCCAAGGCGCACACACTCCAATTAATCGCTCTGTGATTTGTAATGGAATCTAAAACCATCAACTCAACATGCGGATACATGAGTCTCTGCTGGGATGGGCGCGCGACTTTCCATTGTGTGAGTGCCAATGTCAAGGAGCGATGTATAATCAAATTGCGTTGTGTGCGTGCACGCCTGTGAGTCTGTGTGTGTGTGTGTGTGTGGGTGTTGGGGGGGGGTGCGTGGGAGCAAACAGAAAGTGACATGTCTTATTTGGGTTTTCCCTTTCCATTTAGTGTCACAGACCCAATCAGTGCAGAGTTTACTATCGGTTCCACACAGACCTGGATCAGACGTCCATTGCAATTCGAACGACTCTTTGCAATACGTTTCTGTTATCACCTCATTTAGTAAAGACCTACCTATTCACATGCTAACATAATGTGTTGTTGTTGTTTCCTTGTGTGTGTCCGCATGTTGTGCGTGTGCGTGTGCGTGTGCGTGTGCGTGCAGCGGAGTAGCTCCGTTGGCTCGTTTGGGGATGCGTGTCCAACGAAGCGGATAGGAGAGGCTGCAATCATTATCACCTCCAATTCCACACGGACACAAAAAACACCCAGGCCGTGTGTGTGTGTGTGTGTGTGTTTCATTCCCCCGCACGGCCTGGGGGTTACAGGCAGCTTGGTGACAGTGCAGATGGGATAACATATGACATGAGAGTGTGTGTGTGCGTGTGTGTTTGTGAGTGTATGGGGGACTGCATGCATCCATCTGGACTCCCCTCTGATCCGCCAGGGCTCCCTCTGCTCCTCTCCCCCACTGGGGAGCTATGGAGCTGGGGAGAGAGGACAGACCCAGCCCCTGATCAACCATGAACCTTCACCGACCTCCAAGAAGAAAAAACACTGACAAACATGCAAACAACTAACGACAGATTAAAATACAAATCTGCCACCAGCGATCTCTTATACAATTATATTAGTTGGGGTAACGTCAATTTTTTGTAAGAGAAACGACCATCGGTTGGGCTAGAGGACACACTGTTATTGTCTTGATACTTCAATCTTCACTCACTCAGGCCTGTCGCACCGCTCACTCAGAAAAGAGGAGGGACGGGACGAGGCTTGATGCCGCCTAGTCGAGAGCGGCGCTGGCCTGAAGGGAAAGTCTGGAGAGGATGGGAGTTGGAATGGGGTAGAAAATTGTGAGAGAGCAAGCCATACTGAGACGGAGAGAGTGGGAGAGAGAGGGAGAGAGGGAGAGAGAGGGAGGGAGAGAGGGAGGAGAGTGTCAGCACAACAATGCAGTCAGCAGAGCCTCTGTCCAATTACAGGCAGACAGGGACGCTAAAGAGGAATTAGGTTGACAAGCGCAATTAATAATTAAAGCAGAGCCGCGAGTCATGCAGCTAGCATATTGTCAGAGAGCTTTAGTAGTGGACGGATGAAGCGGACCAGGCGTAGGCAGAAGGTTGCAGCTCGATGTACTCTTTAATTGTGAACAAACATACACAAAACAACAGAACAGAAAACAAAGAGCACCGAGGTAAACTGCAAAAATGTAAATGAACATAGATAAACATACTACTACTTACATCCACCGACATTAAACA
>JACXGJ010003402.1:7601-54226 GCA_016801105.1 Esox niger
GGGGGGGGGGTCTGGGGGGGTCCAAAAACCAGTCAACATCTGGTGTGACCACTGTTTGCCTCACGCAGTGCAACACATCTCCTTCGCATACAGTTGATCAGGTTGTTGAATGTGGCCTGTGGACTGTTGGTCCTCCCCTCTTCAATGGCTGTGCGAAGTTGCTGAATATTGGCAGGACCTGGAACACGCATGTCGTATACGACATGTCTGGTGAGTATACTGGCCATGCAAGAACTGGGATGTTTTCAGCTTCCAGGAATTGAGTACAGATCCTTGCGACATGGAGCCGTGCATTTTCAAGCTGCAATATGAGGGGATGGTCGTGGGTGAATGACACAACAATGGGCCTCAGGATCTAATCACGGTATGTCTGCATTCAAAATGCCATCAATAAAATGCACGTGTGTTCGCTGTCCTTAACACATGCCTGCCCATACCATCACCCCACCGCCACCATGGGCCTCTCGATCCACAACGTTGACATCAGCAAACTGCTCACCCACACAATGCCACACACGCTGTCTGCCATCTGCCCTGTACAGTGAAAACCGGGATTCATCTGTGAAGAGAAAACCTCTCCAAATCGCCAGATTTCATCGAATGTGAGCATTTTCCCACTCAAGTCGGTTACAACGACGAACTGCAGTCAGGTCGAGACCCAGATGAGGACGACAAGCATGCAGATGAGCTTCCCTGAGATAGTTCCTGACAGTGTTTGCAGAAATTATTTGGTTATGCAAACCGATTGTTGCAGCAGATGTCCAGGTGGCTGCTCTCAGACGAACTTGGAGGTGAAGATGCTGGTCCTGGGCTGGTGTGGTTACACGTGGTGTGCGGTTGTGAGTCTGGTTGGACGTACTGCCAAATTCAATGAAACGCCTTTGTAGACGAGACGGCTTATGGTAGAGAAATGAACATTCAATTGACGGGCAACAGCTCTGGTGGACATTCCTGCAGTCAGCATGACAATTGCATGCTCCCTCACAACTTTCGACATCTGTGGCATTGTGCTGTGTGATTGAACTGCACATTAGGGTTAGCGGGGAAAAAAAAGTGTTGCATATATCATTTTGTTCAGTGTATGTTGTACTTTCGAAAAGCTTTTAACTTCTTGACTCAAACCTCTAATTTATCAAAATTACAAATGATACATTGAAAATGTAACACCCTAACACTCATTTGATGGTGATGTTGGTCTTATTATGGGAAATATTAGTAAGATGTGCTGTGGAAGTTCCCAGTTAACACAGATGAATTAATCACCCTAACAAGGACACAATTCTCTTGCCATTTGACTCTGTTAACCATTAAAGTTACTGTCACATTTCTTGGATAAAAAACTGTGTTAAGAATCATTTGTGATTTTGCTGGATGTGAATATGAAGGAAAAATGTAGACCAAAGAGCATTCTTTAGAATTTTGACATAATGTATAGATTTGGAAAACAATTACAAAGCAATTACTGTGAGCAATTGGATGAATGTAGAAGTAGAAGCTGCATCACACCATTAAGGCACTGCCAATAAAAGGCTCTCAAAGCCCAGAACTCAAACTAGGAGACATGTGAGGGATACCACAAAGAGGTCAAAAATCACTTTGAAGGAGATACAGAGTTCAGTGGCTGGTTGTGGAGTTATGGTGCATGGATCATATCAAGAGCACTGCTTAAAACTGCCCTGTATTGGAAGGCAGCAAGAAAAAAGCCATTACTCAAAGATACCATCACACATATCCATGTTGACATCCATGAAAGCCCAGCTACCATGTGAAGAAATGTTTTGTTATCAGATCAGATTGCACTAAGGTTTTCGGCCATAACTCAAAGCACTCTGTGGCACATATAAAACCCTACCCATGCTTCAACACACCATCCCTACTGGGGTATGGTGATGACAGCATCATGCGATGGAGATGCTTCTTATCAGCAGGTACTGCGCATTGTGTGAACATTGAGGGGAAAATGAATTGAAAGCAATACAGGGTAATCCTTAACATTTCAATGGCTCATAAACAAAACATTGAGGCACACTTTCACAGACAGGGATTAAGCCTAGGCCAGGACTAAAAAGTTTAATTCTATAGAAAACCCCATTGATCAAGCTTTTTTTAGTCCTAGACTAGGCTAAATCTGTGTCTATAAAACTGGCCCTGAATGGAACTGCAGTGACCTAGTCAAAATCCTTATCTGATTTGAATTTGAGCATCAGTGTTTTTTTAATTTAATTTATAAAATCACTGAATGTCATTTGTAACTTAGTAAAATTAACTGTCAGGGTTTAGAATAAGTTTGTAAAGGACTATATCTTGTTTAGCTGTTATATCTGATGAATTCAATCACTATGACTAGCCTTTTGCTAACAGAGGAGTTAATAGGCTTGACTGATATCGACCCAGATGGGAGACTTATGGACTTAATTAATTGGTGTAACCCAATATAATTACACTAACGAAATCATGGCGATATCTAAATCTAATTTGATGAATTTTCCAATGCCCCATTAATTATATGTAGCACTGGATTGATGCCCATCAATAAGCAATGTGCTTCCAATATTATCTACCCTCTGCAGGAGCAAGACAGTTTCCTCTCTCCGTAGAGGAAGATATAGGGGATGGTGCAGGTGTAGGAGCATCCCATGTAGTTCGCCAACTCCATCGCCACAAAGGACTTGCTGATGTCACTCGATATCCTCAACATCAGGTGGGTCATCCAGCACACCACAAACACTGTGCCCACAGCCACCACGGTCTTGGCTGCCCTCACCTGAGTTCCTGAGCTTGGTCTGGGCTTAGCCGGAGTGTGTGAGGGCCTCTGGATGTCAGATGCAGCTACGACTCCGCTGTCCCTGATCTGGAACTTGTTGTGGGCAGTCCTGATTTGTTCAGCAGAAGGTACAGCATACGATAAGACCGAGCAGGAGAACCCAGGCTGGTTCGGGTGAATGTCTGGAGCTCCTAGTAGATCTGACTCTTTGTCAGATGTTTCATTGTCTTTCACTGGGGTGTCCATCTTTCCTCCATTGTAAGGTAATGTGTTCTCTGTGGCGTTGTTAAGACCAGAAGGGAGGCCTTGGATACGCATCTGGTTCCTTAGCAGAGTGATCACAATTTGGATGTTGGCGAACACTATTGCAACGATGGGGAAGATGTTCGCTAAGGCCAGATAAAACATGTCATAGATCTGCCTTTCGGTTTGAGAGGGAATGACCTCTATACATTCTTTCCGGCTGTCATTGCCACTCTCACTCTGGACAAAAAAAAAGTGAGGAACACTGAAGGCCACGGCCACCGTCCAACTTCCAGCCAGGAGTATAACTACGAGACAGAGGCTATCCATCCGAATTGGAGCTCCTCCGCGTTTCAGAGAGCCGACCAGTTTTTGGTACCAGAACAAACAAATGAAAAAAGTAGAGAATACACTGCTGGTCTCTGACATATCCGAGCAGAACAGGAACACACCACAGAAGGCTTCCCCCAGGAACCAGTGGCCAACAAAGTAAGCCATGGTGTCAGGCAAGTCCACCAGGTAGTTGGTGATGAGATTAGAGACAGCCAGGTTGATCAAGAGGACCTCGCTGGTGCGGAGATTGGATTTAGGTCTAGGGAGAGAGTGGACAGCCAGCAAGCTGTTCCCCAGGATTCCTAGCGCACACATCAGTCCTCGGAGTAAGGCTTCAATCCAAAAGTTTGCATCCATCACATTGCCTTATGGTTCATTTTTCAACGGGGTTTAATATCATGCTTCACGCCCAACCCCTCAACAAACCCTTAGAGACTCTACCGCCCCTTTGTCATTATTTTCTTGTTTTCAGTAAAGAGCACCTTAGACGTGTTTGTTTCTAACAACAGAAGAGAAAAACCAAACTCAACGTGAAACAATGAAAGTGGAAAACCTAGGCATATAGCATTACGAAGGTTTAAATTATGCATTTTTAAAATATTTTCTCTAGTGCAGCTTATTTGGCCGATAATTTGCGTGTTCAATTGTTTGTTTTAAATCATGCATTTGTCGGCCTAGTAAATTACGTTTTTTTGTAATCATAGTAAAAGTAATATTTATCCCTTTAAAAATACCACGCTCCAGTATGACCGGCTACTATGTGTTGCTACAGTGTGATTCGCGTCATTCATGCTTTTCCAGGCGAAAACCCCTCCTATCAAATCAGAGCAGTTACGGGTGCGCAGCGCGCTGATCTCAGTTAGTCGGAACGCTGGGCCAGTCGGGACGGTGAGATATCCGAGACCGGCGCAGTTGATTTGACTTTTTAAACATGTATATGTTTGCATGCAATGCATGGAGACTCAGGATAGAGATGAGTGGGAACAGACTACGTCTTATCGTGGATCGTTTATTGTATCTCGGTGTAAACGTTTCGTTGGAATAAACTGCTGATGTTTGTGCTAAGTACAGAATGCCCACCAGCGGCGGTGAGAGAATTAAAGCCAGCGCGTTTATTCCAGTGTCCACAGCAGCCATCCTCCTTGTCGGGTCCACGACTTTATTTTTTGTCTTTACGTAAGTAACAATATTGTTTATAAAAAGTAGTTTATTAACAGAAACTAAGGGAACCCATGTGCAGATTTATTGATGTAAATAATTATTTGAATAATGAAATGGGCATGCACAGTTTCTTTGTATTGTAATATGCTGTGAATTTTGTAGTTCCTGTGGCTCACTTCTGTATTGAATAGGGGTCGTTCTTGAATTGTGGTGCGGTTTGACCCTGCCTTTAAGACCACGAAAAACTACTAGGGCCTATACATTACCTTTTTGTCTACACACATTATGTTTTTTTCGTTTGTGCCGAATTGTATTTAAAGGATGTGGCCTGTCCTTCATAGTGCAACTCTTTTTGTGTGTGCAAGTCGTTCATGGGTCGTTCCACCAATTTGGTGACTTGACGTTTGATTTCAACTAGTTTTAATATTAAATCATAAAGAACAACGTTCAAGTTTATATACTTTTTCCTATCTCAAGAATAGAAAAATTATTTATTGCCAACCATAATTAGGTTGACGATTGGATGTACAGCCATAAAAAACGTTGTATACAACAATTGGTTAAAGGGCTATTCACAACCACAAAACACTGGAACCTGACCAATATGAGTTATAAAATCTTAGCTATTTTAAAAATGTGATTATGTTATTGTAACATCTAAAACAATAGTTCTGTTCATATAATGAAGTTAACCTTCAATGGTAACTATGTGTCCCATTTCAGCTTTTGCCCTTACACCTCCTATAGAAATGTAATTACATGCAGTCAGGATAGAAGTTCAGTGTGGTCTCCCTTCCCCAACTTTGTCACATGCATCTACTGTAATTCTATCCATGGCTGTTGCAACAACTTCCAACAGATTCAGGAGAGATAACGCTTCTGGCGAGCTTTCTTCATAGGCATCAACCCAAACCATTGTGTTTTCCCCAGAGTGCTCTTCTAACCATGACATCACACGGGCCAATTCGCTCACCTGACGACCTCTGTTAGCTCTGTAGGCATCCTCTGAGAGGCCTGGGACTTGCTAAAACTGGATGAGATCCGAAAATCCATACTGATTAGGCCTTCCGCTCCCCAGGCTGTGCTAAAGAATAGGCTCTTTGCTGAAAAGACTTTAAAGATCTTTTGTTTTCATTTCAGTATGCAATTTTATTAATTAAACAGTTCAGTAATATTTTTCCCAAAGCTGTCCATTATTATTTACATTTCATTGCCTAATATTATGTTGATCCTCTTAATCTGAGCTACTGTGGGCTATATGAATTTTGTATGGGGATTATGTGAGTTAAGAGGCTATTTAACCATTAGGCCTGTGTCTCAAATGTTCTGATGATGTTGTGGTTCAGTGGGTGAACTGTGTACAATTGGGAAACATTTATTCTTCCTCCTATTATCACCAGTCAACCCCCCCTCCCACAACTGTATTTTCAGCAGCAAGCCCAAAGTGAGCATAATGTCCAAGTTTTTCTAAATTAGTTTTCCACAGGACAGTGATGGGTAGAGCCTCAGGCATGTTTCCTAGAAGTATGGCTAGATTTTAAGAAAACACTCTCCCAAATGTTCCGTTTTAGGATCCCAACTATACATCGCCAACTGCATTGGCAATACTATCCCCTAGATATCTAGTAGAGTCTATGTGAGAAGGCCTAGTGTACTACAACACAAGTCCACCAACTCCTACTCTCTGACGGGTCTCTGGCAAACTGATCGCCTGGCTAACTTCCGTTGTTAGGAAAAAGCGGCCATGCTGCCAAAAGCGCTGAAGCTGCTCTTCGTAGAGTCTACACAAACAATAAAGCATGCCATTATACAGAAATTGCAGTGCCGTTTGAAGACAGAAATACATACAACAAACAAACTCAATAACATCCAATGCTGTTTTTTTCTAAGCAGGCCTTCTTGTGTAAATAATTACAGGACAAATGTTTGCTAATGTTATGTTTTGAGGTGTGACAACCACCCTGTTCCATGATCTGAATTCACCACGTTGGAATGGTGAATAGGTGTGAATATGTCAGGGACTTTGTATAGTGAAGTGGTTAATTGTTTTGCCACGTAAAGGTAACTGATGAATTTCTCACTGTAATTTACACTTTAACACTGCCAGGGTTCAACTACTGTACATCCCTATAATTGGTACAGATTTGACCCCGGAGCTTGTAGTCAGTGGGATGAGTTGGCCACTGACTTGACTGGGGCTTATCTGACAAGGTGACAATGATTTCCTACATACAATCGACCAATTATTTTCTGCCTTGCTGTTCATAGACAAGAAGCTTATGGACACAGGGCTTAAGAGAGAGTCATAATTCTCTATGGTTTTGTGAAATTGTTAGCATTACATTTACATGTTCTGTCTTTCATATTTCATTGAACTATTACATGGAGAATGATCAATAACCTTATCGTATCTACAGTCATGGCAAAAGTGTATAAGATTAAAATATTATTCCTCACATATACCCCCAAGCTGTTTCGAAAGAGAATTTCTGGAATAATTACAGAAAATGCAATGAATAATCTGAAAAGATGGTAAAATAATGCAACTTTTGGATGTTGATTGACAGTTGCAATTTCTTTGCTATTTGTCAATTTTAGACAATGACCCAGTCATATGCATATTCCTTCACATATTGCTGCAAAAGGGGAATAAACAGGCTTGCATGTAATCCATAAAACGTAACTGATTGCAAATTAACAGTAACTGTAATCTGCCATGTTGCCGGCAAAAAGTCTCATTGCACGTGGATTATAGATAATAAAAAAAGAAGATGATTACTTATTGGATTGCTTTTAAATCCAGGAAGGATGTGTGGGCAAAATAATTATGACACGTTATATTTTCAATCTGGGTTCTAAATTAAGCCATAAGATTTTTGTGCCTCATAACAAAAACGTGTGCACTTCATTGGCTTCATGCATGGGCCAATCTGGTTCTTATCATGCTGGTTGCTTAACCAGGAAGTCTAGACCAGAATCCTTACCTGTTGAAAGGAGCACATTCTTCAGCCTTCAACCTTGATTGAGCTCACAGGCACCCAAGCCGCTATAAGGAGGCACAGAGCACGATGAGACAAGGAAACTGTATCAAATTACCAAGCCCTCCAAACCAGCACAGTGTTGGCCAATCAGAACACTCTCCCTGGGACCTCTGGACTAATCCACCAGCAGTATTCAAATCCTGGTCTTTCAAAGAAGCATTTATTTTTCGAAAATGTTTGGAAGCAATGAGTCATCAATTAGGAGAAAAACAAAAACCGTGGTGGCTAATACATCCAATTGTATAATTATTTAAGTACAAATCAATCGTTAAGAAACATAAGCCATAAGTTAAAATGCAAAATACATTTAAGGCCAGCTCTAACATTAAATCATCCTGTGTCTGTTGTTGTTCAATATGTAATATTCCATTTTTTCAATGAATTATGTTTAGTTATGATCAAATAGTGTCAACAACCAATGTGTCTTCTTCATAGAAATGTATTCCATTGAGATAAGGTGACATTGTAACAGATTGCCAAGCCCAACCACACATGCTCTTTGTTTTTCCTTTAACTCAGAAACAATGGAGAATCATTTTATGAAATGTTTACAGGAAGTATATTTATTTTATTTATGGACTAATACAGACATGACCCCAGCTCTTTGTGAACCAAGTTGTTGGTGAATTAATTAATGTTTGAATTATCTCACAAAATGGTATCAGTAGAAGAAAATGAACAAGGAGCTAAAGCATTTTGCCATTATATCCAATGTACGCAAACATCCTTGTTAGACAGACATTTACTCACAGAAGGGCTAGACTGTCTGTGTCCATCTCCCTCTGTCTGTCTTTGTGTCTGTACATCTATCAGCCTGCTTTGTCAGCAGTGTCTGTGTTCCTTTAAAAGCAGATTTGAACAGGTGCCAGCTCCGGTCGGTGTCTCAACCAGACGCAGCCCCACCTAGATATCTCTGAGGAATGGGACCTTGTCTGTCTCCCGTCATTGTGGACACCAGGTCTAGCCACAATTAAAAAAATATTTTATGACGCCTCAAAGTCCCCCCCGCAAATTTTTCCAAGCTAAAGAGGGGCCCAGTTCTAATGACACATCGCACCAGTTGTGCATGTGGCGGCCGGTGAGCCACAAACGAACGATGCTGGCTCTCCTCTCACTCAGCTGACTGCTGCGGCTGTACTGCTGTCTCAGCCCGCAGCGCTCTCTGAACACAAACCCTCACACACACTCCTCTACCCCCCCCCCACCTTCAGCTCACTCGCTCAGGAACAGTCAGCAGCAGCGGCAGGTCACAGGGAAATTAATAGATGTTTTTAAAGAGCAACGCCATGGAGGCCGAGCTGCAGTTCAGAAACCGACCGAAAGCCCACTGCAGGGGAATGTCAGTTACCTCACGGTCACTCGGTTCACTAGAGTAGCTCTATGTAAATGTAGGCTGAAGCAGTTACTCTGATTCAGAACACATCATTATAGAGAGAAATGTCCTGTCGTGGCATTGAATGGGGTGCCTTCGAAAGTAGGATCCTTCGATCATCTGTCGCAAGTTACAGACCCATTTCTGACGAAAAACATAAATGTCCTTATTTGTATGTTGCTCTTTAGAGGTACTTAGTGATGGTGTTACTTAGTTTTTGTTAAGTATTTTACTGTGGCATATATGAGGTGCAAAGCCCACAGGCCTCGGGTGAAACTGCACAGTGTGTCATTTTGTCTAATTAGCCAGTGTAGTGGAGGGCATACCTATGCTCTTTTTATGGTGCTGCTAAAACTGTGAGTTCAAGCGTCACTAAACATTCTTAGTGCTTCTTTCTCATGGTAGAAACACAGAGGTGGAATTGTTTTGGGGAAGGAGGACTTTAAGGGAGTTTTCTCTGCTCTGTCACAGTTAATGTCAGCATTCTGTAAAGATTTCTCAACCTTATTATTTTATGCTGAGTTAATTATGGAACCATGTGCAGAGAGGTCAGAAGTGAAACCTGCCGATAGTGGGTCAGATATTTTTAGAGGAAAACCCCTCCCTATCCTTCCCCACCCAAACTAAGTTTATTTTTGTGCTAATACACACTGATTGCTATATATGGTAATATTCCCCTTTATGTTGTATCTGACGGATAGGTTTATTCATTGTACATCACACACCTAAGAGCTACTATGATCATAGTAGCTCTTACCTCAACATGTGTACCAATACTCATATTTCCTTTCCTTCTACCCACACCAATCTTAAAGTACCCTAAACACAACCTGTTCCTTTAGCCTGACCTGTACTTGATTCACCTCATTGAAGGCTTGATTAGTTGGCAAGCTGATTTGCGTTTGCTTGAGTCCCGGAGCTTCAGTAATAAATATGTAAGTTTGCCCGGCATCAGTATTCTTCAATACTGGTGGATGTGTTGGTCAGGCTGACCTACTGCGGGGCTCTGCAGAGGTAGAGATGTGCACAGATTGGACAGCCTGGAAGCGGCGGCGGCGGCTTACCCTTCTGGATGATTGAATGCAGCTCCGTTGTCTGTTTCATTAGGCGCCGGGCCTGTCTGCCTGCCCTGCCACACTGCAGCCTAATGAACTACACTTGTGCTGCACTCCAGATGGCCACAGACCAATGAGGGGCTATCCGGCACGGCCGCTCGTGCAACGGCAGCCGCGGAATTATCCCCTTGATAAGAAATCAGCCCTGGTTGTGGGTCGAACCGCTTATTGTACTGCGCTTTGCGGGTTCCCGTCTGTCCTCAGATTTCAACTTGGAACGCAATGTTCTTAACTCCTACATTGTTTTGGTATTGGTCTTTTTAGTTCTTTATTGTAGAGCCATTATTTGACAGATGGATGAAAGGGCCGGGGATTTGACCAGCTAAATAATGATTTTGCAAACAATAAATCAGTGGCAGTAGTATACTTTCCTCATTGCCTTTTCAGGCGCTTGATTCCCCCCCGCCACGTGACTTCCTGGTTCAGGAGCAGAAAATACGTGGTCTGCTACCACACAAACAGACGATGCCGACCAATGGGGCTGAATCATCCCCTGAATCTAACAAACACACATTTCCTGTTTACAACTGTTGGGTGGCTAGACATGGGCGTACTGTAAACAGGAGCCGGACTGGACTCTGTTAGACAGGTGTCGGTATAAAGCACACATCCATTTCATCTAACTCCTTTATGACAATTTAAGTACATGTCAGACATGACCACATTTAGTGAAACGTTGTTTCACAAAGGACTTAAAATATAAATCCCATCCTCCAGCTTTGGAAACCCACTGCTCTCTCCCCACCTCTTAATCTGATTTGCTCAATAGTACAATTGAGTGTTAATGTTTCAATTACTGTAAATCCTTAAAAATCGTGAAGCCCTTAACACTGCTGCTTCTCCAGAATAGAACTGTGCTGTGCCTCTCTATTAAGGCTGCTTCTCTGTATCGCCATGCCTGTGTGATGCAGATGTATAGGTAGCTAATGGAATATATCCTATAGGCATGGAATGGGACCGCAGAGTCTTTGCGATTTTGACGTCTGATGGGACGACTCGACCATCACGGCCTGGCAGAGTGGTCTGTAATCCAGAGTCCCTAATCCTTGGATTATCGGGATTGCAGCTGGCGTGGCATTATCAGGCATTCCTTCGGGGGCAACCATCCTTCCCCCACAATCCCCCACTCTACCCCATGCTCTCATCCTAACTGGTGCTGTTTTGTGGGGGTGGGTTGGATTGCAATGGAATGGACTGAAATAGAGATTGGGCTTGGAAAGGGAGACCCCTGACTTTGAATTTGCTTTTATTCAATCAATATAATAACAAAATATATAAAAGGGCTTTATGTGGTTTTAATATGTTATAATGCTTCATTCTAAAGATGGAAAGATTTTATATTTGACATTCAATTGAATAACTGAAGTTCCACCAAATATTCAATTGACTTCCTGTCTCTTTCTGTATGTGCTCTAATACAGTCAATAGTTGATGGATTTTTTAAATGTGGAAAGAGCTGAGTATCTTACTCCATTACGCAGCTCTCACATGATTCACAACTGTGTTTTATGACCTATAATCAATTCTGATGATCTAACTGGTATTATAACATGATGCCAGTTGTGATAATGTAAGAGGCCCAATGAAAAACCTTCTGCTGTAAGCTTTTCAATTACAGATTGTCACAGCAGCTTGGCTGTGAACTCAATTCCTCTGTTCCTACATTCATTCTTAAAAATACTGATTTTGTATTGGTTACCCATGCCGATATTTAATCATTATAATCCACGTTGCCTCTCCCTGTGTCTCTCTCAGTAAACCTGATTACAGTATGGAGCCTCTCTTTAATCTCACACCATAGAGATCATGGCATCACCTCACCGGATGGTATTATCCAGTTTAAACCACTTTTGCATTCTTACAATGTAAAGATATTATTGTTTATTTATACATGCATATAAATCAACCAAAACAATACTGTGTACAGAGGGGTCCTAGATTGCATTTATATATTGTACCAAAATGTTAATGACGTGCTAAGAACGATTTCAGGACCCAACATATACACAAAGTCATTATTTTGAAACAGGACTGTGCTATTATAGATACATGTTTATATCTTTTAAATCTGTTTGAGTGATGTTTGGCACACATGCTCAGGGAAAGTAATTTAGTAAATCCTTGCAATATCCTCTCAACATCTCATATATCACTTGATATATCACTTGATCTCTTATATCGCATGATTTTGCAAATGAATTCTGAATGATGGGTCTTAACATAAGGATTTAGGAACATTTACAAACTTACTGTTGTGTTGTTTATTCCACAAAATGTTTCTACAGAGCCAACCAGCATTTACTTTTGTTCTGCAGGAGTAATATGTTTCTATTGCAGAATGACATGTGTGTATTGCAGAACAATGTGTGTATTGCAGAATAATGTGTGCATTACAGAATAGATTAATGTGTGTATTGTGGAATGAAATGTGTATTGCAGAATAAATTGATGTGTGCATTGTGTAATGACATGTGTATTGCAGAATAGATTGATGTGTGGTTTGTGGAATGACATGTGTATTGCAGAATAGATTGATGTGTGTATTGCAGAATAGATTGATGTGTGTATTGTGGAATAGATTGATGTGTGTTTTGTGGAATGATGTGTGTATTGCAGAATAGATAGATAGATGTGCGTATTGTGGAATGATGTGTGTATTGTAGAATGACGTGTGTTTTTTGCGATTCCTACTTAGCCTGTGTCTTTTCTTTGTGCCAGGTGCCCGTGGTTGGCAGTGACGGTGTCAATCTATGTGCCACCATGCAGTGCCATCCTCTTCTTCTTCGTCTTGGCCAACTTCACCATGGCAACCTTTATGGATGCAGGCGTTCTCCCTATGGGTTAGATATACTAAAGCTGTTAACAGGCCTATTCACTACTGTCCTCTAACTCAACAGGATTCTCATTACAGCAGGCAGTTGTTCAAACTGTGTTGAATTGTTATTTACACCATGTTATTTACAACATATTATTTACAACATGTCATTTACAACATAGCATTGCTGCATGTTTGATTTGTTTGGGAATCGGTTTATGAGCAATATTTCCTTTGGTGTCGTAATGCTCACTTGAGACGGTGAAGGAAGGTGATGTGACAACATGAATCTCCCCAGTGTTAGTTAGCCCCATAGCCAGTGCTGCGTCACCCACCTGCAGTCCACATTGAGGTGTGTGTGTTTCAGCTAATGAGGACGAGGACAAGGACGATGACTTCCACGCCCCCCTTTACAAGAACGTCGAGGTGAAAGGGGTCCAGGTCCGGATGAAATGGTGCGCCTCCTGTCACTTCTACAGGCCTCCGCGGTGCTCCCATTGCAGCGTGTGTGACCACTGCGTCCAGGTGAGAGGTCAAGACGGTCGGACGGACGGAGAGGGAGAAAAGGAGTGGGGAGAACAACGGAGTGAAATAAGAGAGAACAAAGACGGGTGGAGATGGAGAATACCGAGCGGCGTTCTTAAAGTGTGATGGGCTTGAGTTTGGTGTGTGTGTGTGTGTGTGTGTGTATGTGTGTGTGTGTGTGTGTGTGTGTGTGTGTGTGTGTGTGTGTGTGTGTGGTAATATCGAGGGGGTTGGAGGGAGAGATTGCATTAATCAGGTTAATCCCTTTTCCCCAATCCTTTATTGTCCCCAGAGTGGCGTGAGAGATGAGATTGAGATTTGGAAAGGGTTTGGACAGTCTGTGTGTGAATGTAGGCAGCTCAGTGCATATCAACACATTCAGTCAAACTTGAATTAAAACCCCCAGGCGTTTTTTTCCCACCTCTTTTTTTTCTCACCAGTGCTTCTGAGACACAGCCTTTTATTTGCCTAATGCGAAGAGCTTCCTTTCAATGAAGTGTTGAATTGACCAGCGCGCTTTTTATTTGTAACCAGTACAACCATTCAAAACCTTAACAGTGTAGTAACAAACCCATCACAGATCTGACTGGCAAAGATTAGGTCACCTGTCAGATGCCCCAGATTGACTTTCCAAGCATTATCGAAGCCATATGTAAGATACGCAGGCCATCTAGACCACTCAGTAATAATCCATTGTACGGATACAGAGTCGGTAATGTGAAGGAAGCTACTTTCCCCGTAGCTTTCTTTGTAAGATCATGTTGACCTTAACGTGTTGGGTTCAATTTCCCGAAGGTAATTAAAAAGTAAATTGCGCTCCCTCACTACTGTGAGTTGCTGTGGATATCCTGTTACTGCTTCGTTGGCCCATCGTGGGATAACCATGTGATAACCATTTGATAACCATGTGATAAACATGTGATAACCATATGATAACCATGTGATAACCATGTGCAGGACTTTGACCATCACTGTCCCTGGGTGAACAACTGCATCGGGAGGCGGAACTACCGCTACTTCTTCCTGTTCCTGCTGTCACTCACACTGCACATGGTGGGCGTGTTCCTTGGTGGCTTGCTCTACATCCTTCACCACGTGGAAGACCTGTGGAAGCTGCACTGTACAGTCACGTATCCTTTCTTACACACTGTGTGTGTGTGTTTGTGTGTGTGTGTGTGTGTGTGTGTTCGTACTACATGTGCAGGATTGTCACTGTCATTTATTTCTATAGCTCCCCAAAGAGAATCAGCATGTCCTTGACTGATGCTCCAGATTGGTGGTCCTGAGTGTATCTGGTCTGTTCTTCGTTCCTGTTCTGGGCCTTACAGGCTTCCACTTCTATCTGGTGTTCAGAGGAAGAACCACCAACGAACAGGTCAGACGAAATCACGTGCGACTTGTGTTGTGAAATGACCAGATAGAATGGTTTTGGTAGTATATAATGAGCTTAACCTACGTCGTGTCATTTCAGTAGCATTTGTTTCTTTTCCAGGTTACAGGGAAGTTTCAAGACGGGGTCAACCCCTTCACCCGAGGTTGCTGTGGCAACTGGGAGTATCTCATATGCAGTCCCATCTCTCCCAAGTAAGAAACTTTTGAGGTTTTCAAAATGTATACAAACGTTAGGTTGGACATAATGTGAACTGCCCCTAAATAAGAGCTCATTGGCTCATCGGCGTGTACCACAACAGGTATACAGAGAGACTCATTAAGAAATCCACAGTTCGTGTACTGCCTCCCTTTCTGAGACCAGTGACTGATGGACAGATACCTACTCTTAAGGTTGGGGATAATGGTCTCAACCGTCATGAGGTTCAGAATAAAGTAAGTTTGTCAGCTCCAAATATCCCCGGAAGTATGTCACTTTGTCAGGAGGTTGTAGGTGTTTTAACTCGAATTCTTTCTGTTCCCTTTCAGCACTCGTCATCAGATGTAGTCGATGAGCCAGACGTCAAACATGTGAACAGCCCACCACCACTGCCCCCAAAACCAGACCCCAACCTGCTAAAGAGCCAACTAGCAGCCAAAGAGGGTACTATTTTCACTTTACTATTTTGAAAAGAAATAATACAAAAGGTATATTTGCCACCTGCCTGCTATGTAAAAGCACTTTTTCCACAACTGCTGATGTAAAAAGGGCTTTAGAAAATAAATGTGATTCATTGATTGGTCACAGTCATACCATTATACAAGACAACATATGGAAATGAACACAAAGTAACATCACAAATAAAGCCTCATAAGCTACCATCTATCATCACAGCTCTCACTGCTGCCTCCTGGTGGCGATCTCATCCAATGATCGATTAAAGGCTTTTAATAGATGTTCCTTACACATACATTAGTGTCTCTCCCTGGACTAGTTCAGTCACAGTAGGGATGAATTAATATACAGTACTATTCACATCATGTTAAAAATTCATTTTGCCCTCCTTCTGTGTTTCGGTATCAGAGAGAGGTCCACATCACAAACCAGCGATCCCTCTTCCTGGACCCACTCTGCAGCAGATCAAAGCATTACCACAGTCCCCCTCTACCAAAGCTCCACCCCCATCTCCTGTCCAGCAGGTCAGTCAGAACATTCCCAGTAACAACATAGTCCAGTGTAGTTTTATTCAGCCGTGTTGTGACCCGTTTCCACAGCTCATGGTTCTCAGTCAGCTTGCCTGGTGAATTAAGGCGGTGATTTCAGAGCTCTGTGATTAACAGGCTTTGAGGATCGATGTTCTGTTGAACCACTGACAGGCACTTGCGGTAGTGTTGTGTGGTGAGTGGCAGGAGTGGGTAACACGGTTTCAGAGTAATAAGTACTTTTCTTGTTATTTTCTGCGGGCTGTACTCTTTAAACTTACTCAAGTATTTTTCTTTTATAAATCATACTCTTTACTCCATTACATTTCACCTGTTCTTTCATAACAATTTTGTCTTCAGTCATTGGATTTTTTGTTTAGTGATTTAATTTGAGGTTGGGGTGGTTCCCTTAAGGTTGGGGTGGTTCCCTTAAGGTTGGGAGAGGTTCCCTTAAGGTTGGGGTGGTTCCCTTAAGGTTGGGGTGGTTCCCTTAAGGTTGGGGTGGTTCCCTTAAGGTTGGGGGAGGTTCCCTTAAGGTTGGGGGAGGTTCCCTCCCGCTCCTTTAAATATGCATCGGAGTGTGAGCACAGACAGAAGCTAATTTAATGACAGACACAAAGATGGAAAGTTGTCAACTGGAGGATGTTGATGAGGGAAATTCCAATCCCAGGCCACAGTTGTACATGTTTCAATTTAAATTTAAAATAGGCGACACATTAAATGTTGTCTTTTTATTCCCAAAGACTCAACCATCTCTGCTTTAAAAAACTCAGGTTAGCAAACTGGCTCGCACTGCTTAGCGAGCTAAATCCTATTCTAACTGTGTTTCTTTTTAGATTTAACTTTTTTTGTCA
The DNA here is from genome assembly GCA_016801105.1 of Esox niger. Taxonomy (NCBI): domain Eukaryota; kingdom Metazoa; phylum Chordata; class Actinopteri; order Esociformes; family Esocidae; genus Esox; species Esox niger. The sequence goes on from JACXGJ010003402.1 coordinate 24,396, forward strand.
TTGAACATTGTGACAAGTACATTACAATGAAATGCAGTAATATATTCTAATGATAATGTAATATTCTAGCTAAATTACAACAATTACCTTGTTGTTAATTGTGTTAGTATTTAATTGAGCTTGACTCAAACTTTATTATTTAGCAATGCATTTTAGTTAGCAACATACACAGTCTAGCTTGCTAGATTTTTGTTGAAAGCAATTGCTGCTAACCAGGCGGCATAGTTGCAATCCAGTCAGTCATTCCACCCAAGACCTGACAAATATTTGATGGACAAGATGTACTGAGCATAACTACACAAGGTAAACATTTTTTTTTACCAGTAACATGTAGCGTGGTCTTAATTCACAATAACTTTATTTGCAACACAGATTAATAATAAAAACAGTATTATTTATCTTTGCAATTTATTTATCTTTCTATTCTGCATGACTAGGCTGACTGGAAAACAAATGTCTATTCAAACATAAAAAATAGAGTTTGAATTTGTACTTTCTTAAATAATTTTTCCTTGTTGTTTCTATGGCGCTGATGTCTTGAACAAAATATGTAAAGAGTACTCAAGTACTTTCTTAACCAAGTACTCTTTTACTCTTACTTGAGTAGTTTTTTCAGGTGGTACTTCAAATTTTACTTGAGTACATTTTAGGACAAGTAACAGTACTTTTACTTGAGTACAGATTTTCAGTACTCTACCCACCCCTGGTGAGTGGTCTCTGACAGTCTGCCATGTTTTGTGTTGCGGTTGTGTCTAGGTCTCTGTTGTTCCTGACCAGCAGGGGAGAAGCAACAGTAAAGGTCACAGCGTGTCATCAGAACACATCCTGGCCAGGGTGGACAAGCAGCTCGCCGTCCCGCCGGGTCCCACGTCCGCTCCACTCCAGCTCAACTCTCTCACCCTCAACTCCCGCTCCCTTACCCTCAAACATGCCTATCGCCATGGCAGCAAGCCCCCTGACTTGCATCCGGGGGGCCCGACCACCCGCCAGGTGTCTCCGGGTGTCTTCCCCCTCCACGACGCCCTGTCCAGCCGCAGCAGTCTCTCTTATGACAGCCTGGTGACCTCTGCTGACTCCCACTACCCGAGCCAGCGGGGGGCGCCCCCGCTCCACTACCACCCTCGCTTCATGACCCTGGGCCCCGACGGCAGTGTGCTGCAGAGGCCCCCTCCACACGCCTACAGTCCTGTGTTTATGGGGGCCACCAGACACTCTCCCCAGCCAAGGGACACCTCACTCAGGGACCTCACCCCTCAGGGCCTCACCTCCAGGGACCTCACTCCTCATGCCCTCTCCTCCAGGGACCTCACTCCTCATGCCCTCTCCTCCAGGGACCTCACCCCTCATGCCCTCACCTCCAGGGACCTCACTCCTCATGCCCTCTCCTCCAGGGACCTCACTCCTCATGCCCTCACCTCCAGGGACCTCACCCCTCATGCCCTCACCTCCAGGGACCTCACCCCTCATGCCCTCTCCTCCAGGGACCTCACTCCTCATGCCCTCTCCTCCAGGGACCTCACCCCTCATGCCCTCACCTCCAGGGACCTCACTCCTCATGCCCTCACCTCCAGGGACCTCACTCCTCATGCCCTCACCTCCAGGGACCTCACCCCGCAGGCCTTGAGCCGCATGGAGGCTTCTCCGGTCCGCTACGACAACCTCTCCAAGACCATCATGGCCTCCATCCAGGAGCGGAGGGAGATGGAGGAGGGGGACAATGCGCTGCGGATGCAAGCCCGGAAACAGGGCCTGTACGGCTGCCAGGATATGGGGGTCTACGACATCCCCAGCCGACGCAGCCTGCCCACCGACAGCATGCGCCTCCCAGGGTCCCGAGGACCCACCCCTCCCGCGTACGGCTCCAGGGAATTCATGATGAGCACCGGCATTTTGGGGTACGGGGGTACAAGGTCGCCTCTCTCCAGCGCGTCGTCGTCCTCTCTGAGCCGAGCCCCCAGGACGTCCAGCTCTCCCCCGCAGAGCAGCAGCAGCCTGCAGAGTAAGGCTCGCTCCCCCTCCCCGGCGTACCTGCCCCCGGACAGACACGCTTCCCCCTCCTCTTCCCCCTCCACCCTACCCCGCACGTCCTCTTCGTCCTCCGCCACTGCCCAGTACGTTCATCCAAAACGCCCGTCGCTCACCCACACGGGCAAGGAGGGCAAGGACTCGGCCCCACTGGGCGCGCCGAAATAGAAGCCTGTGCGTCTCCCTTTCGGGTCCACTGTTTGCAGCCAGCCACAGCGATCTGTACTGTTCACCCGTACGCCCACCACTTCCCGACGCTGTGTGGGCTTTCAGCATGTGGGTGTCAAGAGGAATACAATGTGCTGTCATGGGAATAGTTTTGACGGCTATATCCACTCGGCCCTCTTGCTCGACTAGCGTGTTTGTTCGATAAAGAGCGTTACAACCGACGCCGTACACAGATATCTCAGGACAGTGGCCAATCAGCAGACAGTTGTGCCTCTTTCCGTAGTTAAGAGATATTAATAAGCTCAACAAGAACAGAGAAAATGTACAGCAGAGAGATCTTTTATTGTTGTTTTATGTGTTTTGATAATGCTTTTGAGAAACAATGTGCTCATAACGAGAAACTATATTGCGTCTGTAGAAATTATAATTTAGTTAATATTTTGTAGTTGTTTTGACAAATAAAAAAGTGTTTTTCCTTTTTTGAGTGTGAGCAGTTGTCATTTAAGGATGTATAATCTGTTAATATTAACCTTTTTTTGTCCTGTTTCCACATTACAGTTCAAACCTAGCTAACACAACCCTCAACCGCAACCCTAACTCCAGCCTTGGCAAAGTGATTTTGGAGGTATGGCTACGCAACACTAACCTAACCCAAACTTAATGTCCATATTCCAGTTTAAACCCAACCAATGAGTCTGAACACCCTGACTTTAGTTTGTCTGCATTCTTCCTAACATTGTTTTGTGTTAAATACAATAGCCCTTCTTCACCTGGCTCTCCGCTCAGCAGTGGTGCGGGACGAAGCTCATTTCAGCAGTTGTACAGAAGGAAATGGCACCCCCTAGTGGACTTAATGAGAGGTGCCCTGTCATTTGTGTATCTATCGGTTAGTAACCCAGAGGCCTACATTTTGATGGTAGGCTTGCCCTACTCAACTTGCAGAGTATGTGTTGGATATCGCAGATCAATTACACCTTTCCTGAGGTAATTCCACTGTGTTTTTCTTCTCAGCGCCGCACCACCACATGTGATGACCCAGAGCACCACTGTACACTAACCCTAACCCTAATGTTTTTAAAATGTATTTCAATAAAACTGAAATATATTTACGTACACCGATGAGCCTGGATCAGGGCAAACATGTGGATGTCAATGTGACACGTGCTACCTAGCTACACGTTGTTGCAGAGTATGTACACCCCTTCATGGCAGTGGCCTCTTTCAGCTGCATGACGCGACCTGCCACACTGCACATGTTGTTTGGGAATGGTTGGATGAACATTATCAAGTGCTCAATGTGTTGCCCTGGTTTCCAAATTCCACAGATCTCAATCCATTTGTGCATCTGTGGGAGGTGCCGGACGTCCGATCCACTGTGACTCCACCTCAAATCTTACAGGATCTGCTGTGTTAAGAGGTCTTGTAGAGTCTGTGCCTCAGCGGGTTGGTGCTGTTTTGCATACGGAGGACCAACATCATATTATACAGGTGGTCAGAATATTTTGGCACATCAGTGTATATTGGTTCAATATATTTAGGAAATACATTAGTAAATAAAATACATTTAATTACATAAGGTATGTAAAATACACCCCATAATCTATATTATCTATTTTGCCAACACTTACTCCAGTGGTAAATTCTTCTCTAAACCTAATATAAATTACACATTAGAAAAGTGTGTAGGATAATTTACCCTGTTGGATATATAAGATCTGGACATGCCACAGAGGTTACATGCTCCTATTAAAATGTATATCCTTCCAATATCTTTAAACATATGGAAATAAATGCATGTAACCATGTATATACCAAAATATTTTTTCATTAATATATTTGAATATATTATATTTAAATGTATGTACATATAAGTATTTATTTTGATATCTGTCATTTAAATAGATGTAAATACACACACACATTTTGTAAAGATATTTTCCAATACTTCTGCATATGTGTCGGCCCTTAATTTTTAGTTTGTAGGGGAAAACAGCTAACTTCCTCGAAGTGTACACATTTTGTTTGTGGGGGAAAACAGCTAACTTCCTGGAACTGTACACATTTTGTTTGTTGAGGAAAACTACTTACTTCCTGGAACTGTACACATTTTGCATTGAAGTAGAGTCAAAATGTTCTGTATTATTGTGCAATTGATACTGTTTCATGGCTGAAAGAAAATGCTGCAAATAACATTTTACAAATCATACTATAATTTGCTATCTTGGGGCCTCCAACCTCCACAGGGTCAATGTTAAATAAGAAATAAAAACAAAATTTAAAAAAAAAAAAAAATTTGAACGGGGGCACATGCCCTGCATGCCAGTTCGACAATCTGGCCTCGATTCTGAAGCTATTAATATAATATTCTGCTGAAAACCAGTGATGTTGCCATAGCCACAGAGAGATGGAGACCGTTTTCCAAAACGGCAGGGCTGCAGTGAGAAGTACTGTGAACATCAACTACTGGGCACGCAGGGGTCAGATGTTCATCATACACAGAAAGGTCAAAGGCCCATTCCTGCTGCAATGTAACGCCTTCTATGTTTCTGTGATTAGCAACAATCTTTTCGTTCATTCTGTTTAGCACAGCACCATATTTTATCACAGAAGTGTATCTTTTTAATGCGTGTCTAGGAGTCCCTACCAATGCCTTATTTATGACCATTAATCTCCTACATTCATTTGACTTTAACTATCCATTTTTAATGTTGAAATCCATCGTTTCTCTGACTGTGCATCCTATCATCTAATTTTTCTCTCTCCCTGTGGGATGATCTCCTTGGTGATTAGACATGCTGCTACAACCGTAACTCTACTGTGTCTATTCAATCTGAATGAGCTCTTTTGATCTCCACCAAAGCTTGTAGCAGTCATGACATGTCAACTGCATGAAGTTTTGCGATGGGTTGACTTTAAAGGCTGTTGATCAAATATTAATCTGGTGTTCTGTTCATGTGTGTTTTTAGCTTTGGTCCAGTTACAGATCTTTGAGCTGCTAGTTTTGAAGTAGTTTGGGTTTCTCTCTTCTTCTCTATGTCTCTCTCTCCCTCACCCGTTCCATCTATCGTCCCTCCTTGCTTGTAGCCTCGGGTCATTTGGTAATGAGGAAGGCTGCTGTGAGGAGAAGCAATTGTGGTTTGTTGAATATGTGAAGCATATTCGATGTTCGAATAGTGCGACATCTTTCACTGCAGTAGTTATGTTTGGATGCCCAATGCAGATGAAGTTACATCAAAGCCAAAGGGAGTCACTCCCTTACCCCAACATTCACCTCAATAACCAAAACCTTATGCCGGGTCTTGACCTAGCCCCAACAGCTAACCCGAAACCCTTAATGCCAACACTGACCCCAATGGTATATTCAAAACTTTACCTAACCCCTGAGACAGAAATAAAATGCTGGGAACTGCTAGGTTTATTTGTAGGGAAAACTTTTCAGGATTTAATATTTTTGGGGGGCTTTCTGGTCCTCACACTGTTTGTAAATCAGGATCACACACACACGCACGCAAACACACACACACACACACACACACACACACACACTCACACACACACACCCTCTTCCTCGTTGATATGCCCATCAGGTTAATCTGTACCTTGCTGATTGCCAGGTCCAGACTGTCGTGGCACCGATGCGTTTCATTTCCTCCCTGGGCTTATTATGATGAAGCGTTTCCTGTGGTGATACTTGACAGGAAGGATCAGTATAAATCACAACATCCTGGGTAGTTGAGCCCTTTGGAGAGGCATGTTTTACATCCATTATTTATCGGAATTCCAGGAGATTTGTATCTCATTTATTATCTATTATGCAACTTTAACACGAACTGGGTGCAGGGTTGCACTCAATGCTTCAGTGGAATTTTCTTCTGTAAAGGTATTTTTCTTGTTTTTCTGTGGATTTTTCCAATTGACAGGGACTGGTGTACTTCAAACTGGGTTGGCAGACTGAAAGATAAAACATCAGGTGCAGCATCATTAGTAGTCGGAGGGGAGAGGCACTTTTAAGCTTCTTGGCTCCTCTCTGGGAAAAGCTCCTTGTCTCAAGTTCTAGATATTAGCCTTTGTTCTTTTTTATCCCAGTCCTTCTATATAACAATGACTGAATACAGAACATCATCTTATGTTCCAGCTCATTGTTGACCTTTGTTGTATTTTCAAATGCTGCTTCATTTATTTGGACGATGGTGCTACTGTGTCAACAACAAAGATAGAGCAATCTCCTTGTTCACCAGCTTATCGTTGTTTATTTGAGCTTTCCTCGTGTTTTAACTGCGCCGTTCATCAAACTGGCTGTGTCGTGAAGCCTGCGGGTCCTCCGTGTTAATTCTGCTAATGAATTAGCCTCGGTCACATCAGACTTTCACAGAGGTGGGTGAGGGTAACAGGGCTAGGAGTGTTTAGTGAGGATAAAAAGAGGTTTTGAATGTGTGGCTGTGCGATAATAAGAATGTGAGAATGAGCAGGAATGTACTGCTGAGCATGACAGAATGGCATCTATTTGAGGGCCTGATCACTCTACTGTACACTATGAAAAACCCAGCATACAAGTTTAATTTTGTTGTAGGATGCCTGGACTTAATGTATAGGTCTATGAGCCTTTGGATGATTAAAAAGCCCTATCCCTTGTTCCCATGTGCATTCTCATGTGAAATTGAGTTGTTAATAAGCCATCCCAGTTCTGTGTCTGGTTACTCGTAAACATATTGGGTAAATATTAATTAGCTCACATCCATTTAGTCTATTATTGGTCTTTTCCTTTCATTATGTCCAGCTTTCAGCTTGCGAGTAGGAGCTCACATCACCCAATGGGGCAAGGTGTGTTTTCACAGAGCTACATAGGCTGATAAGACTCTTGACGGTTCTTTGTATGAGTGTATACTATTCGAATGGAATGTTGTGCAATTTAATTATATGCAAATGTCCCGTTGTACTCTAGGCTGTTATCTCAATATGCAGAGTAGAACCTCTTTGCCTGCTGCATCCCGAGCATCTTTTCTGTCCTCCTGTATTTTTTACATTTATATATCTGTTAGTTAGCAGATGCTCTTACTCAAAACAACTAACATTAGGTAATCAGGGCACATTTATTTTTATTCTGTAAAAGAATATATATACAGCTAAAATAGAGAGACTGTATGAATGGGTAAATATTTACTAAGAATTAGTTTATTGAAAAATACTGTTGATACATAAGTAGAAAGATAGCTAGATGACAGTAATTGACATAGATAAGTAGATGAAGATAGACAAATAAATACAAAAGGGAGAGATATATTTTTGGACTGCTCCTGATGACATATTAAACAACAAATGAGTGTAGAAGACAGACTATGTGACAGCTGTAAGGACCAAAATACAACAGGAGGCAGACAGGAAGAGCTGCAAATGATGGATGATTAGGTTACGAGTATCAAATATTGACAAATGTCTGTTACACATATAAGAAAAACTTGCAGGCAAACTTGCCATAGTTTAGGAGAAAATATTGGTTCTGCCAGTCTTACAGCCGCATATACACAATATGGCTACTCATAAACAATAGGCCCCACCCACTCTGGTGAAATGGCCAAGTACACTTAGACATTGTCAAGTGTGCATATTCACATAATACTGACAGAGAAATCAAACCAAAGACAATGAAGAAAACAGACAGAAAACTGGTATATACAATGAAATAGGACAAAGCATCTTCATTATGTTTTGCTCTTTAAACACCAGGATAATGAGAATAATATGAATGTAGGCCAATGATAAAAAATGACCATGACCAAGCATTCTGAATTCATTGCAAACTGGCATTGACTACTTGTTGACCCACGTTTAACATTCTGCTTCTGTATTTTGCCATGCACATTAACCATTGCATGATGAAATAAAGAAAGTAAACATAATCCAGAACTCTTCTTCATGTGTAAAACATTTATTTGCACAATTATCGAATGAGCAATCACTCCTTATTCATGCATTAAAGAGGTCACATTGGTGTTCCAGAATAATGTTTACCCCAACCCATTAGCAGCATTCAAATGTTTTCACACACATTTCTGTTTCTGTAAAACTCTAAACACACCTCTCTTTTGAAGCAAAATTGTCACCACGTTATCATGGAGAAAATGAATTCATTCACAATACGAAGTATATACCTTTTAGCACACAGTTTTACATAGTAGTTTATTGTAAAGACTACCAAGCATAACTTATCAACAGCAACCAAAATGTTGGCATTCATAAAAGGGTCCTCAGGTAAGCTCATCTGTGTATTTGAACAACGGATGACAGCATCAGAGAGAGAGATAAAGAATGAGAGGAAGTTGCAAGAGGGAGGAAGAGAAAAAATATCGCTAATGATATTTGTGAAACTCTACTTGACCATCTTCTATTACATGATGACAATGCAGGATGTCGGGCTGACAGGACAGTCAAATCTCAGCCATTTCGGTGTTGCATTAATTGTCCCGACTCAGTGCTGATATAGGTACATGTCAGTGCTGATTTCTGATTCCTGTTTCCTGTACTCTGAATCAATATTCATTAAAACAAGCAGGGCAGGACAAGAAAATTGCTTGATACTTGTATTCATGTTCAATTTTGTGTCTTAATGTAATGGTTAACATACACTTCTTCTTTCTTTCTGTAGAATTCAGAGACAACAGTTGATGGTCTAAGACAAAAACACAGACTCAGATGTAGGTCAAAATATATGGCCCAGGACAGAGACATCGTCCAGATCTTGGGCAAATGTCAAGTTTTGGTAAATTAAAGTACAAATCCCCAAACAAAAATGATCAGTTATGATTTTTGTGTAGTTTTTGTACACTTAATCTCTAGACATAATTACAGTCTGCAATATTATGCAAAGTACATAATCCATAAGAAAAACACCTTTTGGGAATTAATTGATACATTCCTTTCTACAATAGTGTTTTAAATTCCTCTCAGCACAATGAAATTGGTATTTTGTAATATTGTTGTATCTGCTGCTTTTGTGCGGTATCGGAAAGAAAAGTTTTATTTATATTACAGATAATATGGTTGTAAGTATAATGTTTCATTTTGTGTGTGAATCTTGGGTTTTAATTAATATGGTGTGAGTTGTGAGACTTGTGTACATAGTTTTTTTTTAACATGTATTACACATTCAGAAAATGTGTTTTGGCAGTTGGAAAAACTGTAATATATTTTTATAGCACTGATTTAAATCCCTCTCAGTGATCTGTAATGGGTATTTAGTTGCGTATTATGGGAATTTCATTGCATTTTATAGATTTTTGTGTAAGAAGTCTGAGTTGTGAGAAAATCATTTGCCATAATATTCAGGAAATGTGTGCTGGCAGTTTTGAAATATGTTATTGACAATTGAGCCGTATGGCTTTTTTGTATGTTTTTTGTGTATAAATGAATTTAATAAAAATTACAAAACATTTGCATATCTAGTGGCATCATTTTGTAAACTGCATCAATATCCAGTAAAATTATCATCCAACCAAACACCAAGAATTCCCAGAAAAGAAGCACTTCTTGTAAGTACACAGCTTTCTCTTCTCTTTATTCATGTTTTCACCATGTGATTGTGTTTGTCATCGATATACCATCTTTGATACAAACATGTCTCAAAACTTTTTTGTCCCATGTATTTTTTTGTCCCATTTTAGCAATAAGTCACCTCAGTTTGTGGCATACGGCCAATGTAGCCAAGCTAAGACGGTATCCAGGCACTTTCAACAAGCCGATGGGCACGTTACCCAATAAGCACACTCCACGTGCATGTGACCACTGAGCAAAACGAATCTGTTCTAATTTGATTTCTCTTCAGAATTACTCATTCTTGCCACAGCTTCACCCTATTTCTGGGTAGTTAAGTCCATGTGAAAATCTCCATTGCATATACATACAATAATATTTTTAGCACTGCCCCCATCAAACCAACAACCATGGGACATGCCACACGGGACATCCATCCATCTGTCCTCTCCACACCTCGGTCCTGCACATGGATGACAGAGCTGGGCTATTGCAGCCTTCTCCCTGCTCCAGTTGCATCTGTTTGCCAGCCCAGAGGGAACTGTGTGTGTGTGTGTGTGTGTGTGTGTCAGAGAGTGACAGTGTGTGCGTGTTTCACTGATTCACTCTGCTTGTGCACAGAGGACCAAGCTACTAAGGAGAGCGCACAGATCCCTGGACTTTCCACTCATCGTGGGAGTATTTCTTTTAGTTTGACTTAACCACCATTTTATCATTAAGCCAGAGGATACAGCTGTTTCTATGACAGCAGGGAAGGCTCTGTAATGATGAGGTTGCCCATTTTTTTGTTGTTGATTCAGCATCTCTTTCACAAGGGAGAGTGCAGCGTTCGTCTGAGCTCAACGTGTGAAACGCGTGAAAGTGTGTACGCCAGTGTGTCTGTTTGAGCGTGTGTGTGTCTCTCACTCTCCCTCTCTCTCTCTCTCTCTCTGTGCCTCTCTGTCTGTGTGTGCGTGTATGTGTGTGTGTTTTTTTGTATGTGAGTCTCTGCGCGGGTATGTGTGTTAGTGAGAGCCCCGGAGAAGGGATGGCTGCTCATGTCTGAACTGCCTCCACGCTCTCAGGGAAAGTCAAGGCAGAAAATAGCAGGAGGGAATCTGACGCAGTGCTCCCTTCTCACAGGGGATTGAGTCTGCTCCTTATTTGTTGGGGAAGCTAATCAAAAGGATTTGGCAATGCCTGCAGAGGTAAAAGAGGTAAGTGTTTTGATTTGTTCTGTCTTCTGTATTTTACCTCACCACCGGATCCCCAGCTGCGCTGTGTTCTGTATGCACCTATATGCCTCTCTCATGCTGTATCATAGGAACAGTGTTCTTCTCTCTTGTCAGAGCAGTGTGTTGCGGTGTCCTTGTGTGTTTTCAGGGACATGCGGTTCGCAGCTTTCTTCAGTGGTCATACCGCAGGCCATACGGAAAGGCTGTTAATCATGGTAACATTGCTTGAGGTGGCTGAATGTGAACCATTTCACAGCCAGCGCGCTGCCAGTCAGCCACTGGAAGTTAGAATGACATTAAATATGACCATGCAGTATTTAACTGTTTGTTGTCTGTGTGTGTGTGGGGGGGGGGGATGCTGGGCTTCCTGCCTCCTGCATTTTCTGGAGACAAACACAGGGGGCTGAGGGGTGTCCTCATTCTCCATGGAAAGGAGTCTTGGCACAGTGGTGAATGAGATGGGATATCCTGATGTCATCGGTGCTGTGAGAGTGGACAGTACTGTGTCTGTTTTGATTGGGAATGTTGTCCTGCCATTTCTCGGCTGCAGCTGAGAATTTCCACAGCAGAACAAGTCAACTTCTCGTTCTTATCCCCTGTAATTCTGCCTCCTGGGAGATTATTGCTCAGTGTTCACCTGAAACGCGGTGCACCCAGCTTGCCCACATCAAGTACCGCAGCTCTACACAACTCTCCGGTCTCCATATGCTTAAGACAATTCAGCTGCAACACAGGACTTTGTCATTGGTAATTCCATTCAAGACCACAGCTTCTCCCCTCATCTGCATTAAATCCGGGATAGAGGGAATGCATTTTTTCCCTCCCCTGCATGAATCATCTATCATAATGAACATGACACGTATTAAATGTGGCTTGTGTCTAGAGTGCCCTTGAGCCGGCCACTAAATCTGAACTCACTCAGCAGAAGATCAGACTCTGGGCCTTCCCACTGAAATGTGGTGCAGTCAGCCTTGATTGGACAGTTGACTGGAACAAGACACTAATCATGTCACTTTGTTCCCTGCTTCAGTGCTTCTAACATCTATCTGCTGCATCTCATTTGTAAACAGCGAATACATGCAGCAGATGAACGAATATGAGGTTGATTATATTTAGCTGATATGATGGAGGACCAGATTTAAAGTAGGGGCAGCTGGCAAACATTGGCAGGCTCATAATAATGACTTGAAGAAGGTGAATGGAATAATTTCAAGCGCATTGAAATTGTGTATTTGATGCACTTTTTATTCACTCCATTCGAGCAAATACTTAGAACCTTGTTGTCTCTAATTATGATAATACATTCAACTGTGTTTTTTGGGTAACAGTGTTCTATGGATGCCTGAGTGTTTAACAATAAATGGTGGTTGTTCAAATGTAGATATGGCATCACAGTGTTGGAAGGTTTTGGATCTGTTTTGACGGCTAACCTGAAAATAAGGCCAGGTCCCAAACTTCATAATCTCATCCCCCAACCCTCTATTGATCAGTCTGTCTTCACAGTGCCTGAGTGCTGAACGGAGATCTACTTTGGGGCCAACACGTTCTACTTTTAATTGGCCAAACCCGAAGTCAATCATCTAGTTGCAACCCTTGGAAACTCCCAGATACACTGTGGACTTTCAAGTGATTCCAACAATAAGCAAGTTGGAGAATACTTTGAAGCACACATCTTACAAAATATGATACCCTACTGTCAGTGAGAAAAAACATTCATTATGATTTTTGCCCTTTTGCAGGTCTGCTCTCTTTTTGGATTTAAATAACTTTAATGTTGGAACAAAACTTTAATTCATCAGAATCTTAAAATGAAGACAAAATCAAACAACAAATAGAAATGTGGGAAATCTATGATAATACCCATACCTGGTTTACCAGTAGGTAATGTTTAGAATCAGTTCATTAGCGCCTTGAAATGTTCAACTTAAGAGAATATCTCCATCAAGTATTCTGATCAAAGAGTAAACATATGTCAACTTCTCTGAAAATTCTAAACTGCTCAGAGGAATAAAAGAAGGTCGCCCACTATTCCCATACTGTATTAATTCATGATAGGCCTTGAATTGTAAATTATTCATTTTATGTAATTACAACATTCATGGGCAAATATGTATTGCATGGAGACATGTTTCCCCAGTCTTTATCCAGGTGAGGTCATGTCCCAACAAAAAACAAGACAATATAAAATAGTGTTCCCAATATAAATAATGCACAAAATATTCAGTTTATGACCGGTAAAATATGAGACTTACCAAAGGGTGGTGATTGTTCATCTGAATTGTGGTAATATTGTGGAACAGACTAAAAAGGTCTTCATGAGGTTATACAGTATATAACCTTAATTAACGTGCCGCAAATGTTGCTCAGTATGTAAGGTCACATAAATACACTTGAGAAAAGGCAATTAGTCGGTGGAGTGATCAGACAGCAGCTTCAACAGTTAGATTTTGAACAAGTGAGGGTTGATGAAAATATAATGTTGGGAACCTTTTGCAATTCGTTCCAGTCAGCAGTATAGAACTGAAAAGAATGGCAGCTGAAAGAGGTGTTGAAATGAGTGATGTCCTGTGTGAAGTCCTGTGTCTAGTACTTTGGACTTTTTAAGCTGGCAGTTATAATGGATATAAAAAGTATACACACCCCTGTTAAAATGCCAGGTTTTTGTGATGTAAAAAAATGAGACATAGATAGATCATGTGAGAACTTTTATCACTTTTAATGTGTCCTATAATGTGAATAGTTCAATTGAAAAACAAACTGAAAGTTTCAAGGTGGAAAAATGAAAAATAAAAGCCTTACAATAACCTGGTTGCATACGTGTGCACACCCTCTTACAACCGGGGATGTGGCTGTGTTCAGAATTGACCAATCACATTCAAACTCATGTTAAATAGAAATCATTACACACCTGCCATCATTTAAAGTGACACAAATAAAGTTCAGCTGTTGGTCTGCAGAGAGCTTCCAAAGCATCAGACGGATCTTATTGTTGAAAGGTGTCAGTCTGGAGAAGGGTACAAAAGAATTTCCAAAGCATCAGATATACCATGGAACTCAGTGAAGACATCATCAAGTGGGGAAAATATGGCACAACAGAGACATTACCAAGAACTGGACGTCCCTCCAAAATTGATGAAAGGACGAGAAGAAAACTGGTCAGGGAGGCTTCCAAGAGGCCTACAGCAACATTTAAGGAGCTGCAGGAATTTCTGGCAAGTACTGGCTGTGTGCTAGATGTGACAACAATCTCCTGTATTGAATGGGCTATGGGGTAGAGTGGCAAGACAGAAGCCCTTTTCTTACAAAGAAAAACATCCAAGACTGGCTGAAGTTTGCAAAAACAAACATCAAGTCTCCCAAAAGCATGTGGGAAAATGTGTCATGGTCTTATGAAACCAAGGCTGAACATTTTGGCCATAATTCCGAAAGGTATGTTTGGTGCAAAAACAACAGTCCACCCAAAGAACACCATACCCCCATTTAAGCATGGTGGTGGCAGCATCATGCCTTGAGGCTGTTTTTCTTCCACTGGAACCAGGACCTTAGTCAGGGTGGAGGGAATTATGAATAGTTCCAAATACCAGGTAATTTTGGCACAAAACCTTCAGGCATCCGTTAGAAAGCTGAAGATGAAGAGAACGATCATTTATTCAGCACGACAACGACCCAAAGCACACATCCAAATCCACAAAAGTATGGATTTACCAGAAGAAAATTAACCTTTTGTAATATCCCAGCCAGCGCCCAGACCTGAATGCAATTGAACATCTGTGGGGTGATCTGAACAGGGCTGTGCATAGGAGATCGGACACATTATCGGGCACTTTTGCAAAGAAGAGCGGGCAAATATTGACAGGTCAAGATGTGCCATGCTAATATACTCCTTCCCAAAAAGAGTGCTGTAATGAAATCAAAAGGTGCTTCAACAAAGTATACGTTTAAGTGTGTGCACACTTATGCAACCAAGTTATTGAGTTTTTTCTTTTCCCCCTCAAAGATTTCAGATTGTTTTTCAATTTAATTGTTCATGTTTTAGGTTACATTAAATGTGGTAAAGGTTCTGACATGATATATTTTTGTCCATTTTTTTTACATCACAAACACCTGGCATTTTAATTGGGGTGTGTAGACTATTTATATCCAAAAGCAAAGAATGAGAAAATGCAAGACTGTTTTTAGGGATGTGATACTTGTTAGAAATCTGGACTGTGCAATTAAAGAATTTGGAAAACCACATCCAAAGTGAACTGGATTGTGTTGTCTCCTCAATGCAACATTTATACTTTATTCTGTTCAGAGTTTAGAATTTTTTCCCTGCTGAATATTTTGGTCATGTGTCATGACAGAAGCCCAACTGTACTCCTGTGTCGTTTGACAACCTCTGTTCTGTCAGTTTATTTGATGGACAGTGGATGAAAGTTAATCTGTTGATCAAGAGATTTGGGCCAGTATATGAAGGGTTGCTGGTTCAAATCCCTGAGCTGAGAAGTTACAGCAAAATCTGTTATTGTGCCTTTGAGTAAGCGACTTAACCCTACTTGCTCCTTTGAATTGCTCTGGATATGAGTGTCTGCAGAGTGACCGTGTCTGCTAAATGACTGTGAATGTGAATTGTTAGAGTAAATTGTTAATTACGACATTAGTCAGCCATCATCACTTTTACAACTAAGCACTCATCATATGCTAATAATTCAAACTTGACATCTATGCTATTGGTATGAAAATGTTCAAAGATATTTAAGAATACAAATTATTATGGAATTTTGAGGGAAGATATTGTGCATTTTGTATGAGGCTTCTAGTTGTTGCCTTAAAACTGTGATGTCAGATTTAGGAGTTAGGCTCTTACCAACATTACTGATATCAGGGAAATCCAAAGTAAAGGTTTCGAACCTCAGCTGGATGCATCTGAATGTCTGTTGATGGAAAACATATAACACTTGGCCAAACAATGGATCCCTCTTAAAAGAATCCACCTTACTAAATGTAAGTATACAGAAGACTCAGCTGACATCCTCAGTCAAATAATATAGATATAACTCCAATGTACTAATGAAATTATTAAATTTCCAACAGTATGTAGAAAGTGTGATTTTTTTCAATAACACATTAATTGAGGACTGAGAATAATGTCACAGAATCAATTAACAACGTATTTTTTACGGTATGGACATTACTGAAGTGTGTCAAATGTATTGCAGTTTTACCAAAGAACTGAAAGAGGCCATTACTCATAATATATCAACAACTATTAATGAAATAACAGTTATGACCACTGTGATGAGGCAATGCTGAAATAAATGGAAGTCATTTGGGAACACATTGTTGTCATCTAATAACATGGACTAGTGCCTAAGAACTGATATATACAGTTAAATAACAATTGAGCCTATTCTACAAAATACTTCACACCAAAAGAATGAACAATATTTGGGGCAGTGGACAGTCTGGCTGGTGCAGACCTGTATTATCTAAGGGTGACTCGTTTCTGGAGTCCTGGAATTGTCGTTACGTCATAATATCACGGTTGGGTGAGACCTGCACTCTGTGGTGTGAAAGGACAGTCTGTGGATAGGAAATTAATCTAGGCATTGTTTCTACGGCTACGATCATTTAACGTAATGGTAGCAGGGTTTTATGGAAAAACATGGATTATAAATAATATAATTATTTTATTGGACACTCAATATCTAAAATATCTGCTGATCTCCCAAAAAATGTTTGATCCTGAGTAGGATCATTGTGTAATTTATGTCCAGAGTTACTTCTATGGTTAACCATACAGTTAAGATTGTAATTAGGTTTAAAATCACAACATAGTTAAGTTTGGAGTTAGGTTTAAAATAACAATGTCGTTAATGGTTATGTTTAAAATAAAATTTTAAGATTGTAGTCAGCCAGGTTTAAGAATTTTGGGCTAATAAAGCTGGTGACGAGCCTCCCTCTCTCACCTTGGTATTAAGCCACACCTTCTTAAGTTCCAGACAGTCCCATGCTGTTAATACGCTCTGTGTGCCAGGAGATGCATGCCTGGGGATGATGTTATTAACCTCACTATCCTTCTCTATATCTGGGCCTATTAACATCACCCGACCAAGCCTTCCTTAGAGACAGAGATGCCCTGCCCAGTACTAGCCAGCTAGCTATTCATTAAGCTCTGCTTTACAATAGCCCACCACCAATCATTTATTAGTCTTAGGCTGCTAAAGCCTGCATAGTCTCCTTCTCTTTCTCTCTGCTGTGTGTCGACCAAGAGGCTTTCATCTCTCCTTCTCTCTCCTTACTCTGACAGACATATCTGCATGAAGATGAGGGCTCTCATGTTTGACATTGTTTTTGGGAAATGGAGGCTGCCGGTGAATCGAGGTCTTCCATTACGCTGAGTTTTCCTTGTTATTAATACTTTTATTTTTAACATTCACATTCAGGACCATACTATCATCTTGAATGTTTTGTGCACTGTGCATAGGGCTGTTGTAAACAAACTGATGGTCGGAGGGTTTGCTTCAGCCATCTTCAACCAACCATGTGAATTTAAAGGGGGTGTTGAGTTTGAGCGTCAGTTTGTCACGTCCAGATGCTGAAATCACGTCTTTAAAAGGATTGCCCTGGAAACCAGACCTGCTTGCTGTGGACTGTGCGGAGGGATCCAAAATACCTATTTTGACATTGCTAGGTAGTGTGCCTCCAAATATTGAATGAATAACATTGTAATTTTTTTAAGAATATGTTACCAGTAAACCTCCCAAACCATAATCTCGGAAAGAGAGTAACAGAGCCCTATTCACAGTCAATAATATATTTGTCAGCTGAATCAAACCTTAACATTGTGCTATACCTCTGAACTACTACAATACTGATTGAATCGAGCACTTCCAGTCAACACAATATTCTCATTTGTTCCTGCACAGCAGGATTAAGAGCACTTTCATTTAGTGTAGTGATATGACCAAGTGAATTTTATGTCAGGAGATTATCCACTGGCTTGAAAGAGATATTGGCACATAAATCAATATTCTCCCTCATGGTGATTTTTGCTTTAAAATATGGTTACAGAGAGTTAGATAGTATTGGGCTTTGAATGTAAATATCTAATATGCTAAATATTTAGTATGCAAACATTTCAAAGATAATTATAATCAATTTTGCATATTTTGTACTGTTTTGTCTCCTCATAGAGCCATTTTAAGTTATTCATTTTGTATTTTTTAGAAGATCCCAGGAGGAAAACTAATTTATTCTTAAGGGAAATGAATTACCAAATGACCCTGAGCTTCATGCTGGCAGCGGGTGAAGACTTATTAAAGACACAACTTTATTATATATTTGTTCAATGCTAAACCCTTCCTACTCATTAGTCCACATAATAGCCCTGTTATTGTTTGAACACATCAACTCTCAGAGCACCTGAACCTCCACAATTACAGGCCTCTCCTTTTTGCCATTCCCCCACACATGGCCAAACATCGGTGTGGGATGGCTGAACAGCTTTGTGGCTGGCTCTATACAGTGAGGTGGGTGTTTGAAAGAGAGGGCTTAAAAATGAACAATTGCTAACAGTCAGCAGGGGAAGTGAAAGGTCAGCAGAACGGCAACAGCAGATTGGTTGACAGGGCAAGAGGTTCTCCAGAGATCAAAACAATGCTGCTTTAATTAAACAGGTGAAGCTCATTCTCACATTTAGATAATACCGTCTTCTGCTCTCACCGGGCCTGTCACCTGTAGTTCATGTCTTTATATTCCCTCAGTAGGATACTGGGCACATTCCCTTCTCCCTCTCACTTTGTCTCTCTCTCCTTTTCTCAGTGTTTATCTCCTATGCTTGGTCTGTAGGAGTAGGATGTCTAACCAGATCTTTTCCCTTTGCTCTGCGTGCCAGGTCTGGTGTGTAGGAGTGTGTATCAAACTCTACTATGTAATGGTCTGTATTAGTAGTATACCTCTAACCCTCTATCTACTATGTAATGGTCTGTATTAGTAGTATACCTCTAACCCTCTATCTACTATGTAATGGTCTGTATTAGTAGTATACCTCTAACCCTCTATCTACTATGTAATGGTCTGTATTAGTAATATACCACTAACCTTCTATCTACTATGTAATGGTCTGTATTAGTAATATACCACTAACCTTCTATCTACTATGTAATGGTTTGTATTAGTAATATACCACTAACCCTCTATCTACTATGTAATGGTCTGTATTAGTAGAATACCTCTAACCCTCTATCTACTGTGTACTGGTTTGTATTAGTAATATACCACTAAACCTCTATCTACTATGCACTGGTCTGTATTATTAATAAACCACTAACATTCTATCTTCTATGTACTGGTCTGTATTAGTATTATACCATTAACCTTCTATCTTCTATGTACTGGTCTGTATTAGTAATATACTACTAACCTTCTATCTTCTATGCAATGGTCTGTATTAGCAATATACCACTAACCCTCTATCTACAGTGTACTGGTCTGTATTGGTAATATACCACTAACCTTCTATCTACTGTGTACTGTATTAGTAGTAACAGTGTAAAAATAACCATTTATGTTCTATATTCTGGTCAGTTATACACAGAACCCACTATCAACTATGTACAGACCTGTAGAAGTGGTAATGGTAGTACTAGTAGTACACGAAAAATCCTCTATCTACTATGTACGTGTCTGTAGTAGTAGTAATAGTAAAAATAGTAGTAGTAGTATGCCACTTACCCTCTATCTAATATGTATTTGTCTGTAGCAGTAGTAATAGTAAAAGTGGTAGTAGTGGTATACTACTAACCCTCGAGCTAATATGTATTTGTCTGTAGCAGTAGTAATTGTAATAGTGGTAGTAGTGGTATACTACTAACCCTTTAGCTAATATGTATTTGTCTGTAGCAGTAGTAATAGTAAAAGTGGTAGTAGTGGTATACTACTAACCCTTGAGCTAATATGTATTTGTCTGTAGCAGTAGTAATTGTAATAGTGGTAGTAGTGGTATACTACTAACCCTCGAGCTAATATGTATTTGTCTGTAGCAGTAGTAATTGTAATAGTGATAGTAGTGGTATACTACTAACCCTTTAGCTAATATGTATTTGTCTGTAGTAGTAGTAATAGTAATAGTGGTAGTAGTGGTATACCACTAACCCTCTAGCTAATATGTACTGGTCTGTATGTGTTGTATACAAGTAACTATCTAGTAGTAGTAGAAGTAGTATACCTACACCACTACCTTCTAGGCGCCCATGTTTCTCATGCTGTGTTTCCTGAATTGTAGGAGGGTTTATCTAACTCTTTCCACTGTCATGTAGGAGCAGGTCCCTGATGGGCCCTCTTCTCTGGGGGCCCTGAACCTGGAGCCAAAGGAGCCACTGTTGGAGCCTCCATCGCCTGCAGAAGAGGACCTGGACACTCCCACCTCCAACATCTCTGTGGTCACCTCTACCAATGGCAGCTCCACTACAGAGACTGAGACACCCCAACTGACAGAGTCTGAGGTCAATATGCAGTATTCATACCCATACAAGATTTACTATCATTACGTCATTAAGTAATCAGACACAATTTAACCTCATCTAGTTGATGTTGATCTAGGCAGTTTACCTCCCGCAGGACTCTACAGTCCTCATTCCGTAACTCCCCTATCTGAAGCATGGATTAATCCTTCAACAAATCTCCCATCCATGCTCCTCATCGTTGGGCATTGTCATTTATAACACCGTCATTGGACACAATAATAAACAATTTCCTGTTGGACTGTGTTTTTCCTCTGTTGCCCTGAAGAACCATGACGTGTTTTTAATCGGAGCCTTTCGCCAGGGACAAATTGTGATTCAAAGCCATGTAAATCTAATGGCCTTAGACAGCTTTTCAACCGAAGGCTATATCATGACAGGCTGCCAGAATGTCCCCTGGAGAAGTAGCTGCTAACCCTAATGTATCTGGGCCAGAGAATGCCAGAAAGCTTTTCCTAATGGGTACTATTGTCACAATCCTATACATCAGACTTTTTACATCATTTGACTTCCTACATATTTATATCATAGGGTGGCAAGATACAATCCAGATTGCACGCTAATCTTGATGGCTTTAAAAGTGTTAACAGAAAAAAATCCACTTCTATTAAACAGACCATTTGGATTTCCTGCAATTTACTGTAGCATTCAGCGATAGCTGGACCTCAGCTTGTTTCATCACAGTCCAATCTATACTAATTTCCAACTGGGGAAATACATTATTCACTGGCAGTCAAGCAGAATTCATTATTTACCGGCCCACCTCAAAGCAAGTGAAATGATGGGTTCTTACTGAGCTGGTGTGGGATAATTCTTTTTTGTTTAATGGAGGGTTAAATGTTTATAGTATAATAATATATGTCATTTAACAGATGCTTTCATCCAAAAGGATGTACAGTGATGCGGGCACATAGAGTACACATATGTGGTCCAGGGGTAATCAAAAACATTGCCCTGGCTCTACACACACTACGATCTTCCAGCTGAGCTTCAAAGGACCAACTATGCCTTTCTGTGCTCTCTCTTGCGGGGGAAAGTGCAAGTAGTAGTTGTAGTAGTAGTTGGTGTGGAAGTGATCAAGGTGGTGTGGTTGTGTTGATAAACGTGGTTGTGGTTATTTGAGGCAGTGAGTGAAGCCTTAGGATGGGGTGTGATGGAATTGGCTGAGGCTGTGATGGAGATGGGAGAATATATCCCACAGAGAGTGAAGCAGTCTGAGAGCTATATTGAGACTGTGCTACTTTACTTCTCCTTACAGGACACCAAAGCCGTGCAACTGAGGATCGACCAGACCGACAACCGGGAAACCATCGGCCCCCAGGTGCCCCAAACCTCACAGTCTCCCCTGGTTACCATGGGTCAGGACAATTCCCCACCCCAGTCAGGCCCCCTGTCAAATAGCCAGCCATGCTCTGAGTCTCTTACCAATCCTATCACAGCCCCAACTACATCCCCCCCTCTCCCCCCTCAATACAACAATGGTGGTGAGGCCAACACAGAGATCCCTGAGGGCCTGCATGTCATCAGCACCCTCCCTGATGGTCATCTTCGTGGCCTTGGAGGTGAAACATGTGCTGGGTATGGCAGTTTATCCCGAGGAGGCATCCACCACGGCTCTCTTCACACTTACTGGCCCACCAGGAACTACCAACCTCAGCCTGGGGGCCACTACACACTGCCCCTACCCAGGGACAACTACGGCCAGGTGGGCTTGGCCAACCAGACCAAGGGGGATGGACCGGCGGACACCCAGGAGGTGAAGGTTGACTACCCCACCTGCAGCTATGCTACGCTGGGAGGAATCCACCAGCTCAGACCCATCACTACCATGGAGCTGCTGAGGGAACCTTCTAGGACTAGGTAGGATAATATCTCATTTCTTAGGCATATGCATGACAGCAGAAGTCTTTAGCAGCAGGTCCGAGCAAATAAGTATAGAGACACCAACTTTCATGACGTGGAATCTATTGATTCATAGTCAAGTTCTTTATTACCATTAAAAGGAGTTATTTACAATAAAAAAATAGACAGTAGTAAAAGGACATTTAATTTGTGCTGCACTCAGATCAATATGCTCTCTGTAAATTAGTTTACCTTCAACGTGGTCTAATGCTTTCCTACAGACAGAGCATTGATTTTTGCTGTGTGTATTTGAAAAATGAGGGCACAGTCTGTGTGATGTTTTCTACTGACAAATTAACCTAATGTACTGTAGCAGGGTGTAAAATATTCTGACTAGAATTTTTTTTTTTTACAAGGGGATTTGAAAATCATAATAAACAACCTGACAATAATTCTGCTTAGTATGAATTGGAGCCTATAAGGGAATGTCCATAATGCATTCCATTCCAGAGAGTTCCGGTAGTAGCTGCTAGCTGCAGTAGTCCCTGGGGTGTCCGACTTATGGGGAGGGTGAGACAAATGGCCAGCAGTTTAGCAGCAGGTGGTATCAATCAGAGGAAGATGCTTGACACCAGTCCATAAATTGGGAGGTTTCACCTGTTATACTGACTGACAGTGAGACTTAACTCAACTTGTAAGTCGTAAATGAACAGTTTACAGAGGATACTGGACATTCACTGGTTCTCGATCTCTCCATCATCTGTCTATCACTCTCTCTTACTCTCCAACTACCTGGAAATTGGGCTGTCGAGATAGTATGTTTGAACAACTATTCAGAAAACATGCCAGAACAAATAGAAGTAATTGTTGACCGGATCAAATCTAATTGCTTTCTGTCTTTCTGTCTGTCTCCGTCTACCTTTAGGCCCATCTCTTTCCCTTGTCTTGGCCCCCCCTCCCCACTTAACCCCTCCTTCCCTCTCTATTTATCCAGGGGTGGTTACGAGGAGGCTCTCATGTCCCAGGTGGATGGGGACCCGGCCTCCTTCTTCCAGGCCATGTCCAGGGCCCAGACGCTACAGTTCCCCCACAAGCGCAGCAGCATGGTCAGCCTTGACAGCATCCGTAAGGACCCCCGCTGGAGGGATCCCAACCTAAGGGAGGTCATCGCCATGCTCAGTCACCCCATGGATCCCGTCAAGTCCAACGCCGCCGCCTATCTGCAGCACCTGTGCTACGAGAACGACCGCATGAAGCAGGACGTCAGGCAGCTGAAAGGGGTCCCTGTGCTCGTAGGGCTCCTGGACCACCCTAAAGCCGAGGTCCACCGCAAGGCATGTGGAGCCCTGAGGAACATCTCTTACGGGAAAGACCACCACAACAAGGTGGCCATCAAGAACTGTGACGGCATCCCTGCACTGGTTAGACTGCTGAGGAAGTCCAGTAACATGGAGGTCAGAGAGCTGGTCACAGGTATAGTGGGCCTTTGACAAAAGAGATATCTCTGCTTTGGTTTGGTTTCTGCCGGATTGCACCACCACATTCTGTATCATAAACATTCAAAAGAAAAAGAAAGTGCAGTAAAATCAAGTGTTATTTTCTGTAGGGACGCTGTGGAACCTCTCCTCCCATGAGCCTCTGAAGATGATGGTTATCAACCATGGGCTCCAGACCCTAACCGACGAGGTCATCATCCCTAATTCTGGCTGGAGGAGAGACCCCACTGAACACTCCCGACCCCAGGAGACGGAGTGGACCACTGTGTTCAAGAACACCTCCGGATGTCTGAGGTACAGTGTAGCAGCTAGACGCAGACCATGGAACCTACACACCTTTCTGAGGGTTCATAGATAATAGACCAGTGTTTCCCCAGGAATGTGAGCTCGGATGGGGCAGAGGCTCGCCAGAGGCTGAGGGAGTGTGCAGGGCTGGTGGATGCTCTCCTCCATGCCCTTCAGTCAGCTGTGGCCAACAAGGAGACGGACAATAAGGTAAACGCAGACGTAGTTGATCTACCAAATCTATGAAAGCAATTCAAACCTTATACTGTGCGGTGGGAATCAGTACGTTCACTAAACGTCCTTCCTATTTCCTGTGCCTCCAATGTCTTTTAATGTTTTCTTTCTGCCCCTCCCTCAGTCGGTAGAGAACTGTGTCTGCATCCTCAGAAACCTGTCCTACCATGTCCACAAAGAGGTCCCAGGGGCAGAGCGATTTCAGGAACCCATGGCCAATCAAGTTCCACGATCAGCATCGGGAGGGAACCAGAAGAAGAAGAATGAGGCAGACTGTTTTGGTGGAAAAAAGCCCAAGGGTGAGTTGAATTGTTCCTCACGATGGCGCTATATGGCTGGTTGTCTGTTGTAGGGTAGTAGAACTGTGTGGTTTCTGCTGTACATTCTATACTGCTTTAGTGCTGTATATGGGATACCTTGATAATGTGTCTCCTTCTGTTTCCTTTCATCACCTTTCAAAAGAGGAATGGTTTAATCAGAGTAAGAGTTTCTGAATACATTTGACAATATTTTATTATTTCCAATTCATTGTAAGCGTGTCATTCTTTGACATTTCCACTTTGCTAACCACAGTGTGTGATTGTGTGTGTGTGTGTGTGTGTGTGTCTAGGCTGGAGAAATGGACCAAGTGACAAAAAATACAATACACTGGATTTCCCCAAACGTACAGAGCCCATGAAAGGTATGGATCATTTTCAGTGATCTGTGGATTGGCCAAGACAGGAGTTCACTTTAGGAACCATTCAAAAGACCTTCAGTGTACAGAGCATTAACTGGGGCATGAGGCATCAGTAAAGCGTTTTATTGTGCATGATGAATAGTTTCCACTGTATTATCATATCAAGAAGTGTTTGGACTATATTGGAAATGCACAGACAAAACAGCAGGCTGTCTGAATGCTTTGACAGCTCTACATGGTGCATTCAAACGCACTGTCAGTTACTGCATGAGTGCAATACAATGTGGAATAGCTTTATGTTGTTGCTGTGGCAACTCGAGATACAAGAGATTGTGCATATGTACTTTGTGTTGACAGCTATTATAGCTTATTTTTAGCATCAAACAAACGGATGATTGACTGTATTTTTGTCATGATGTAATGTAAGCTTTGTTGCATGAAATATGGTATGCAATTTAAGCAAGCATTGTGTGATATTCTAGACTATCAAGAGGATTTTACACAAGTTATTCAAATTCAGACGACCAGAGATAAGGAAAATGTAATGTTGTAATTGTATAGATTATACACCACTGTTCTCCATGGCTTGTACATCATTGCAGCAACTGTGGTTGGAATATAATCAGTTCCATATACATATATAGGCATACAAAATCTTTCCCTGAGCATGGTTGATCTCCTTTGATGTAGAAGTTTAGACAGGTTCAAAGTTATGATTTGGTCATGGTCCACCAGAGCCCTTCTAAATGTGTAATGAGGGTTATTGATGATGACACAGCGCTCTGGCCCAGCTAGGTGGACCTGTTTACCAGTCAGTAAGCAAAGTCTATTGCAGGTCTGTCGAAATTCCTTCTACAGAACCTGTTCGTCCGGCTGTGGAGCCCCTTATATGCTCCTGCCAGAGGCTGCAATCACTGTGATAAGCAGGTTACAGGCGTAGGTCAGGATTAGACAACGCGTAAGCCTCCCCGCTAGCACCAGCCTCCCAGAAGCTTAAGCTTTGGATGGCTGAATATGGATGGAAAGCCATGGAGGATAGCCTGTAACAGAATTCCTGAGTAATTTTGCTCGCTCCCTACGCTAGCTTGGCTGCTAGCGACGTGTGTGTAGTAGAAGCTCTCTAAAACCTGTATCTTGGCAGGGGTAGCCCACTCTCATCTATGACCACAAACGCCCTCTGCAACTGTTTTAACTTCAAAGTAAATCTGTTACTCACCAACTATGGAGTTGTTTTTACTGCAATTGCACACAATTGTGTACTTCCAAACACGTTTTCTTCCATTAGCTTTTTTTGAGGTACATTCTTGGAGTAAAGGTAGTAAATACAATATTTGGTGAGTAACAAAATATTGTATTTGTAGTCTTATTTGCTTTTGTAGCCCTAATTTTAACCCCATTTTCTGTCAATTTAGCCTTTATTCACAGAATTGTAAATATATTTGTCTTGCAGGGACGTCCAGTTGGGGCAATGCTAGCCTAATGGGCAATGAGTGTAGAGATGTCTCCACCTCTGCCTTGATACTTGTGCTGAACTTCTCACTGCAGTAGAATAGTTCAGTCTACGAATATGTTTAAAGGGAGTGGGCGATACAGTAGAGTTGATAGATGGATGTCCTAGCTGAGAAGAGCTCTCTGAGAGCTGATAAGAGTTGGAGCCTGCAGCATCCGTTTTGTTAATACGGTAACAGTGATCCATGTTTACATATGGTATGTGTGGGTGTTTGCGTATGTGTACAAAATGAAAGGTTTAAGTTTGAAAAAATGACATCAAGCACAGTCCAAATCCTCTTGTCAGGCAGAACATTTGTTCAACACCAAGGCAGTGTGTATATCTAATTTTCTTAGCATTCATTCAAAGTATATATTTGACCGTGCCATTAGGTCCATCTTCTTTACTTCTTTATTCTGTACACAATCTCTCCTAAAAGCCCTACTCATAAATAGCAAGCTACTCTTGAAAGTTCAATAATGTTAGAAGAAAGATATCTGCAAAATTACACTATTTTACATATAAGTATGAGACATACTTTAATGGCATAGAATGAAGCATCCATAATTTTACTGTCAGACGTCACTAAATTCCCCCATGAATTATGATTTTCTTAGCAACGAAATCTCCATTCAGTATTAGTTTGCATTTGATTAGTGGTGCCGTTTAGCCCAGTTTGTAGAGCCTGAGAATTACAACGACAGGATTCCGAGTTTGAGACTTTGCTGGATAATTTTGCTGAGCAATTCATTATTGCGGTGAGATGAGAAGAGAGTTGTGTCTTGATTTAAGAGACCAAGAGTGTTTTTGATGAACTTTCCTGTTAAGCAGGCTGCAACATGTTTTAGAGTAGATGGTATTAACAAATTGTGATGCCAACCCAATGGCGTAATGCCAGGCATTGCTGTTGCACCCGAGCTCTTTAATGCTCCCATAACTCCCAAACCTGTGTGCCTTTATAGAAATGACGAAATAAGGAATAGTTTTCCATGATCAAAAGAGAGAATGAACAATTATTTTTTGTGGCCTCCCTGCCATTTCAATGAAATTGTCTGACCTGTCATATTAAGTGGTTCTAGATCTACAATAGTGTAATAATAGTATTGAAATTGATTTGTGCTATGAATGCAAAACTAGGTTAAGTTTTGCTGGTATTTTTACTGCAGGCTGCTGTTCTGTTAAGTGATGTTTTCTGTTGAATGTGATCCACACACACGCAGGCGTTTCTGGGACTCCGGGTCGTTTGGTCCCACAGATTAAATATCCTTGAAAAAGTTGGATCTGCATCCACCCACTGTATATTCTTTCTGAAATATGATGCCAATAACATTGAGCTTCACAGACTAGCTGCCTAAGTCTGCTTATATTCTCTAGAGGAGCTATCTGATAGCTGATTAATAATTGATCTGTGTCTTGCGGTTCTATGAAAGAAGAGGTGTTTTGTGATGGTGGTCAGAGTTGGAGATGTTGTTTTTGACTTCATAGGAAACTACTATTGCATTTTTCATATCATACTGCCATAAGCCCTCTGACTTTGGCATGGAAATCCCAAGCTGCCTGAAGAAGTATATTCATAAAACAGACAGTATTGGGAAAGAACTCAGTTTCACCTTTTCTGCTTTAATAAGTCTGAAGCATGCTAGATTTTTAAGTGCTTAATGGGCTTATTGCTGAGCCAACCATCGGGTGGATTGAGAATCCACTCAGTCTGACCATGACAGCTCAAATATGAGGTTAGGGTTAGTTCTCTGCTTGTTGCGGATGTGCTGTTTTCCTGTCTTTGTAGGTCTGGAGCTGCTGTACCAGCCGGAGGTGGTGAGGCTTTACCTGTCTCTTCTCACTCGCAGTCAGAACCACAACACCCTGGAGGCAGCTGCTGGAGCTCTTCAGAACCTCGCTGCGGGACACTGGGCTGTGAGTGACCGGTGGGAGGGGTTTATTTGTTGTTGTTTTTCTCCCCCCAAGTCCAATTCGTGATTCTGACCTTGCCTCATTACAATAACTCCCAGCGGGCTCAGTAGAGTCAGATATTGTTTGTGTCCTGTGATGTACATCTCACTAAGCCATTCTGCTTTCACCGCTCGCTCAACCAGAAAGTACAGCCTATGTGCTTGGAGTAGAATTTATTCCCCGGCCAACAACCACTATTAAGCTTGCAGGTGCTTGACACACCAACTGGATTCAATAGAGCGACGAGGCCAAGAAGCAAAGACCACACCAAACCTGGGTGTTACAAAGCCAGCTTGCACCGCCCAGTGGAAGAAGTCCGGACACTGTATGCCCTCACCAGGAGAACAACTGGCTGCAATGATGCAGCTGCGGCCAGTTTGAGGCAGTGACTTTACTGCAGCTGCACTTAAGAGCCTCTGGGGAGTAGTTTTTCCTAGGCTGTGGAGGAACAGAGATTATATTGTTTCTCATCCATTTTCTCGCTTAATTTTTTGCTATCTATCTCATTTTCTCTGTGAAAGGATGGTTGAAATATGCTTGAAGTGTGGGTGAAATGTGCTTGTAGTGCGGTTGAAGAGCCGTAATGTGTATACATGTTTGAGTGTGTAATAATCACCATTGAAGTGTTTCGCATTCATACATTACAATCCTTCTATTATTCTCACTCTCTCTTAGTGGTCCAGTTACATTCGGGCCACAGTGAGGAAGGAGAAAGGTCTGCCTGTCCTGGTGGAGCTGCTCCGTTCAGATGGTGATAAAGTGGTCCGAGCTGTAGCAATTGCCCTCCGCAACCTGGCCATAGATCGCCGAAACAAAGACCTCATTGGTACGCACAAAGTTGTTTGTTCTATCATAGTGGGGACTCTGAACTCCACTAAATCTCATCAAAACTGGGACCTCAGTAATGTGACCTGTTTGCATAAATTTAACCTAGACCTAAAGCCTTACCCTAACTGGTATAGTCTAAATATAAAGGTAATCACAATTTTAACACTACAACAACACATTTTATCATAAATCCAACCCCTAAGCCACACTCGCAACCTGCCAAAAAAACATTGGGGACCAATATTTCAGAAAATATCTTTGTTGCAAATTTCGGTCCTCACATTTACAGGTGCTGGTCATATATTTAGAATATCATCAAAAAGTTGATTTATTTCAGTAATTCCATTCAAAAAGTGAAACTTGGATATTATATTCATTATTTACACACAGACTGATATATTTCAAATGTTTATTTCATTTAATGGTGATGATTAAAACCGACAACTAATGAAAATCCCAAATTCAGTGTCTCAGAAAATTTGAATATTACTTAAGACCAATACAAAAAAGGTTTTTTAGAAATGTTGGCCAACTGAAAAGTATGAACATGGAAAGTATGAGCATGTACAGCACTCAATACTTAGTTGG